>SNQJ01S0073053.1:72460-83577 GCA_010110895.2 Picea sitchensis | reverse complement strand
ACACTCAACTGGTTGTGTCTCAGTTAAATAGAGTATACCAGGTTCATGATCCAACTTTACACCGACGATTCCTTAGGGTACGTCTCTTAGAATGAAACTTTGATTATATTACATATTTTCATGCTCCTAGGAGATTAAACCAAGTTACATATACTCTAGCTAATCAAATTTTAGATTGGCATCTTGCACATATATGAAAAAAAATTCACATAAATATGTAAATACATTTTTTTCACACATGATCCATAAGACACAAAAGACAAAAACCATATATAATATCATAAAGTAACCAGAGTACGTAGATGGACACAAGCACCTAAAAAATATGACCAATAACGAGGCATAGGGCTTATGCCCTCAAAAAATATATACAAGTAGTGTTTGTGGCATGTAAAAATGTCTAGATAAGGTCAGGGCTTGTGGGCCCTGTTATACTGGTCCACAATGTTGGCTAAACGTCGAAACAACCGGACCTAGGTTTGTGGTGAACCCACTACATGAGGTTGCATAGATGGTGGTAGGTCCTCAATCTCTACCATCGGGACCATGCGAGTGAGCGCAGTAAAGTTCTGCTCGACTCATCTAAATATCCTCTCAGCCTCCCCGGCTAGAAGATCTCCTGCTACTGCTGGTCCCCCTATCGCGGTGCGGCCCCTAGCTGAGGACAATGTCTGTTCCTCGCATAGTCAGCCGGTCGCACTAGTCCCATGTCTGTACACAACGAACACATATCCGTCAAATACTTTGGTATAGCAAAAAAATGATATATATAATAAAAACAACATAAAAATTACATATGTTTAATAACAAAAAAAAAACTACAAAGGTGGAGACTTAGCCATCTCCCCTCGCTCCTCACCAAGAGGTACTAGTATCTCAGGGTCTCTCGAGAAATCAATCTCGGCATAGGGTTAATCCTCTATAACCGGGTCTATCGTGACAACCACACAAGGAAGTCATCATCGAAGGACTCATTGGTCCTTCCGCCACCCTATCGCGGCAGTAATATTGCCCATCTACACACAACAGGAAGAGAGGCCTGATGTCCTCGTACCACTACTCGAGGACTAAAACTCGAAACTTTCTCAAAAAAGAATGAACACAGAATGGTCCCAAACCTGAAGTTCCTATGTGTCCGCAAACGACAATCTGTCAACTGCCTTTTCATAAACTCAAGCAATGTGGTACTCCAATCAAAAACTTGTGCATTTAAGCAGTGGACTGCACAGTTCATCTGTGCATGGGACGACTGATTTAGAGTAGCAAAACCAGTAATTCGCCCAATAAGAAATACTATCACCTGTAGTGATAAGTCAGTGATATTGCTTATGGGAACCTGCGTGCTCGATCGGTCTGTATCATCTGCACAGTATAGACCTATCAATTCTGCTATGTTATGCGGCCCCAAAGGAAAAGTCTGGAAGTTGACTGGTTCCCCTCTCCTGGAGAGGCCAGTCAAAAAGTAAATGTCCTTGACCGTGGGCACTAGTGACTGCCCCTCTAACATGAATTCCTCTGCATCCGGATGCCAGTAGTCAACCAAGGCATTCAGTAGCCTAGGTTTTTCCTCAATAAAAGGACATACGAAAAACTTGAGTAACCCACATTGCATCAAAGTAGCCACAACATTGGGGTATTCCCTAACCAACTCACTAACCTCTTCATGCTCTCTTTCTCTCCAGTGGACATACATCCTGCAAAACAACAAGTTTCAAGAGGGTTAACCCTTGTTTTTTAAGCCTTTTTCATTCAATAAGGGGGTCCACGTGTGCTGTAATGGAAACAGTCACGTGTACATGCGTGTAGAGTTTACTCTTTCCGAATGTACATGCGGCCTGTCCTGAGACAACCTGCGTGGACCTAGGGCCGACCTTTTAAAGGTCGATGCCCCCCTAAAAAATGAAACCTAATGCAAAAATAAAGACTTACAATGAAAGATAATAGAGTTTGTACTTAATTGGTCCAGACAGAAGTTCATTTCGTCCACTATAGCTCCCGGAATCACCACTTTTATCAAAGGGGGTATTTTGGCTCCAGAGTCAATTTCCAAATCAACAATGGTGATAATGAGCTGCCATCTTCTATTTATAGACTTTTTGGCCTCTTTTTGTTACTTTTTTGGCCTCCCTTATCATTTTATTTATAGAAAAAACCATTTAGAGTGATTCAGGAGTTGCATAGGAGGGATATGATCGGGTATTGGGACAATTTTTGGAGTTTTGAGTAATTTTCGACGGTCCATGGAATTTTTTTTCCAAGGATCAACTTGAGTATATAGGTTAGGTTTCTACCCTGGCTTTTGTATCTCGTTGTCTTTTTATTTTTCCATAGGATCGATCCCATTAGGTTGTGACACGGAACCATCATAGATGCTTTAGAAGTGTCACGACTTGGTGGTAGATCTTACCGAAACATGGATGCCCTAGGTAAATCCCGGTTGCATTATGGTATCTATGTTGTCTTTAATCACTGTAGGCTCGGGAGTCCTTGTAGTTTTTCCTAATTATGAGTTCGAGCCTCATTTGCACAATTCCTTTTCTCTCTTGACCTCACCCTCAGGACTCCCAAAAGATGTAAAATGTCTTCTTTTAAGCCCTTTTCAAACTCTCTAAACATGAAAAGATTGCCGAGTGATCTTGTGGCCTTTCATGTTTGTTAAATTGAAATTTGAAGTCACATCTGTTCGACGGTAGTTTACCCCTTTTTCGGTCCGGACGGTCAACTATACGAACAAAGGTATACTCTATGGAACTTAAGTTCTCTAGAAGAGTACTCTCAAGTATAATTTTATCCCTTTTTCGGGCCCGAGGGACTAAATTTACGAAGAAGGAACCCCCACAGAGTCCATAGTTAAGCTCTTTTCAGACTCCCTAAAATTGAAAAGATCGCCGAGTGACCTTATTCTTTCACAGTTGTTAAACTGGTCCAGAAGAACATTCCTGACGGAGTCCATAGTTAAGCTTTTTTCAGACTCCTTAAAAATGAAAAAATGGCCAAGTGATCTTGTTCTTATCACACTCATTAAAATGGTTTTGAATAGACGTCTTGTCAGTGCTAGTTTACCCCTTTTTCGAACCGACTAGACTATATTCGAAAAAGGTACCCTAATGGAGTCTCCTTTTATGATTTTTCAGACTCTCTAAATATGAAAAACCATCGAGCTTACCTTCTCTAGGCTCGTTAAAATTACATCGAAGGACGTTACCATGGTGTGTTTTGTTAACCTCATTTGCATATCTTATACGCCAGCCTTGTAACAGTTTGCTTCTGTGTTTTAACACTCTTGGTCCCCGGAGGATTTTTCCCTAGTATCATTATTCTGAACATCAGTCTTGTCCTTACACCTTGAACTTGTTTGTTTGTAGCACTTGTTCCTGCATTGTAATGTAACATTCCTTTATTCTTTTTCCAAAATCATTGAAAAAGACAAAAAAATCAAATATACCCCAAAAAGAGGAAGGGAAAAGTATTTTCTTTATTGGTAGCATAATGAGTCGCCCTTGGATAAAGCACATCTGTCCATTTGTTCGTCAAAATATGGGATGTAGTACGACGTTAGGAAGTTGTTCTCACTACATAGAGTTGTGTCCTCCTCCATTTGGTTATTCTTCCAAACATATGGAGAGTTTGCGTTGCCAGATTGCCCTGCTTCATAAACTTATGATTATTGCCATGCTGCCTAAGTCTCATAATATGTCATTCTTTTGTTCAAAGGAAGTTTTACCCAAGCACAGTTGGCCCTAAATTGTCTCTTGCCTCATACTGGCCATCTGAATGTCCAATCAAGTCTTGTTCAAAATCAATGACCTAATGTCCAATCAAGTCCTTGTTCGAAATCAATGAAGCCTTCAGTCTGATCATCAAGATTATCTAGTCCATGACCGAGGAGCCGTCGAAGACCTCTGGGCAGTGAAGTCGTACACTCATATTACACTCCTACCTTGAGTTTTGAAGATTTTGAAGTTGTTTCTTGAGCTCTGAAGATCTCATCTCCAGCCATCAGGCCATATCAACTTCTAGAAGATGGATACTCTATATGTATATCTTTTTGATTTCGAGATGTAGCTCCACTGTGTATTGTTCGTGGATACACTTTATATAGTTATTTGACATGGATCTATAGTGTATTTGATTGGTAGCCATGATTCTATTTTATCCCGAGCATGGGTCTGCCCGCCTCAGTGAGACATTTGTTATTTTGCAGACGACGCCTTTTGGTTCCTGTTCCTTGGGCTCACTTGTTTGGCACATCCGTAAAGATTGGTAATGTATTTCGGCCATCAGATGCTCTTCTGACCTCACCATTAGGGTTCATATGTTATAACCCTAATTTACACCATACATGCTTACCTGGCATCAGGCCATCTCAGATCCCTTCTTTTCCAAAGCACTGCTGAACAACTCTTTAAAAAAACCTCTTTTATAAGGTCCCACGCACCCTACTCCATTACTGCATGTGTGTACATGCTAGCTGACCTCAAACAACCCGCCTGGGCCGGTAAAATCACAAAAAAGGAAATTTACCGACGTAACACACAGCTTTGGGTGAGTTAACTAAAACTCCTGGCCATGCATGGCCGAGGGTTCATCCAAATACCTAGCTTCTTCTAGCCTATAAAAGAAGGGTTAGGGGTCCCATTTGGAAGAGGAGAATAAGAGTAAGGAAACTCTTGCCAATTGCACATTCCCATTGTCCAAACCCTTTAGCCATCCTTTTGCAAAGAGAGAGACAAAGCAAAGAAGTTGGAGGACATTTGAAGAGGAGCCCAGGATCAGGATTCGCGGAGCAGTGGCTGGTATCGACATTGTAAGTTGATTCATTAAAGTTAATAATAAAGAAATGCTTTTCCCATCCCACTATATGAGTTCTTCATAGTTTAGTAAATATATGTTTGAATCTCTAACCCATTAGTCTATAGGTAAAATGCATGTGTATTTTGTTGCTTGTTTTGTATGCAGGTTAACCTTGGGAGGAGAGCTGATAACAAGTGATCAAGCGTGGAAAAGGATCAACATCAAACATCCAGAACAAGGTATGTTGGTCTAACCATGCATTTGCTGAAAAGAAATGGGGATTAAGTCTAGGACGAAGGTAAAAAGTAGTTTTCTTTTGGTCATATTTGCATGCATAATATAACCCTATTTGCTAATCCGTAGGGGGATTTCCCACCACAACAGTGTAATAGTTCTGTTGTCCCTAAGCAGAGAAATGAAGGATAAAAGAGCAATACTGTCCTTGAAAACAAGAACATGATGTGGCATCAAACACTGGGGCATATTGGAGAAAAGGGCCTTTGAACACTACACGGTAAAGGTATGGTTGAAGGTGTGTCTAATTGCACTCTAGATTTTGATTTCTGTGAACATTTCATATATGGTAAACAAAATCGAGTAAGATTCCCATCTAGTGCTACAAGATCAAAGGGGATCTTAGAGTTGATACACAGTGATGTGTTTGGACATGTTCTTGTTCCATCCCTAGGTAAATCTGTGTATTATGTTTCATTCATAGATGATTTCTCAAGGAACACATGGATTTATTTTCTTAGAAAGAAATCTGAGGTATTTGATAAATTAAAAGAGTTTAAGGCCCTGGTAGAAAATCAGATAGAAAATAAAATAAAGGTATTGAGAACAGATAATGGTGGAGAATTTTTTGGAAATGAATTCAAAGAATTCTATAATAAGTGTGGTATAACAAGGTAGAAGACTACTCCATACAGTCCTTAACAGAATGGATTTGCAGAAAGGATGAACAGGACACTGATGGAAAAAGCAAGGAGCATGCTCAGCGGTGCCGAGTTAGGACAAGAATTCTTGGTAGAGGCAATGGGTACAACATGTTACCTGGTCAATTGATCACCTTCATGAGCGTTGGATGATAAAAATCCACACGAGGTATGGATTGAAAAGAAACCCTCTCTTCAACATCTTAGAGTGTTTGGTTGTGATGCTTATGTACATGTTCCAAAGGAAAATAGGAGTAAGCTGGATAACAAGGCTGAAAAGTGTATCTTTATTGGTTATAAAGATGGTGTGAAAGGTTATAAGCTTTGGAACCCAAATACCAAGAAGACTGTTTACAGTCGAGATGTTGTTTTCAGAGAGGTAAAAGATGTTTCCAAATAGGAATTCCTACCAAGGATAGAAGAACCTGAGAAAATAAAGCTTGAGTTGGATGATGAAAAATCTGAATCATCTGAAGAAGATGAAGCAAAAGAAGAAGAAAAACCTCATACCCCAGTATTGAGATAAGTGAGAGAAATAAGGAAACCAGAAAGGTATAGTCCACTTGATTTCCATTCCAATTTTTCTTTATCTATTACTGATGATGATCCCAGAACTGTCAGGGGAGCAATGAATTCAAAGGATAATAAACTCTGGAAGAAGGCCATGGTTGAAAAAATGGATGCCTTGGATAAGAATGAGGCATGGGATATAGTTGAGTTGCCATATGGAAGAAAATCTGTTGGTAGCAAATGGTTGTTTAGGAAGAAGTTTAATGCAGAAGGAAAAGTGGAGAAATACAAAGCTCAGTTAGTAGCAAAAGGTTATTTCCAGGTAGAGGGATTTGACTTTGGTGAGATTTTTCTCTTGTTGCTAATTTAACCTCTATTATATTTCTTTTATCTATTTCTGCTGCTTTTGATCTTGAAGTTGAATAGATGGATGTGAAGACAACATTACTACATGGGGATCTAGAAGAATAAATCTACATGAAGCAACTAGAAGGCTTTGTAGTGAAGGGAAATAAAGAGCTAGTCTGTAATCTAAAGAAGTCACTATATGGTCTGAAGAAATCATGTAGGATGTGGTACCAAAAGTTTGACACATACATCCTTGGATTGGGATTTGTGAGAAGCAGGGCTGATCACTGTGTATATTCCAAGTAGGTTGGTAATCACTTCATTTATGTAGTGTTGTATGTTGATGACATGTTGTTGGTAGGAAATAACATGGATGTTATCAAGGAGGTGAACTCACAGCTATCCTCCAAATTTGACATGAAGGATCTCATTGCTGCTAACTTCATTATGGGAATGGAAATTAAAAGAGATCGTGAAAACATGAAACTCTGGTTGAATTAGAGAAAATATGTTGAGACGATATTGCATAGGTTTAATATGCATGGAAGTAAACCAGTCAATGTTCCTATTCCTATAGGTGTATAGTTATCTGCAGTTCAGTGTCCCAAGACATAGGAAGAGGACATGTCCCATGTTCGGTATTCCAGTGCAGTTGGTAGTTTGATGTATGCAATGGTCCATAATAGACCAGACATTGCACATGCAGTGGGAGTTTTGAGCAGGTATATGTCAAAACCAGGGAAGGAGAATTGGACAAAAGTAAAGAGGGTCTTCAGGTATTTGCGTGGCACTACCAATTATGGATTGTGCTACCAAGGAAGACCAGGATTGGACATAATGGTGGAAATACATGGCTTTGTTGATGCAGGTTGGGCTGGAGATCTGGATCACAGAAGATATACAAGTGGGTATGTGTTTAACCTATTTGGAGGGGAAATCAGTTAGATGAGAAAAATACAGGTTGTAGTGGCACTCTCAACTACAGAAGCTGAATACATGGAAACCACTCATGCAAGCAAGGAATCAGTATGGTTACAGAGATTGTGTTTAGGTATTGGGTTGGTACAACAAGTAGTGAGATTAGATTGTGACATTCAGAGTGCAATCTTCCTGGCAAAGAACCCAACTTATCATTCGAAGACAAAGCATATTGATGTTCAGTATCACTTTGTGAGAGACATGGTTGAGGAAAAGAAGGTGTTGTTGGAGAAGGTTGACACTTTGAAGAATGTTGCAGATTCATTGACAAAGTCTATGAGCACATAACAATTCTCCTTGTATAGAGTAACAATGGGCATTGCTTCCCTAGATTGTTGACTATATAATCCTGTGGACCCTTGTATGCAAAGAAAACAACAAGTGGGAGAATGTTGGGTATGTGTTATATTCTTCGCATGTGTGTGTGTGAGCATGTCAGATTCGAAAACTGCATTTGATGATCCCTCTAGTAGTGGTCTTTGTGTTGTGTGCGCTAGGTGCTTCCTAGAGGGGGACAGGTATGCCCCCCCTGGTTACGCACAATGCCCCAAATTTATTTTTTGGGCGGTTTTTGTTATTTTTAGCGGATTTTGCTATTTTTAGCGGTTTTCTAAATTAATCCCAGATTAAGGGATTAGGGTTTTGGTATCTACGAAATACCTAAAAACATTATAAATATTGTATAGTGAATGGTGAAATTCGATGTAATGCATATAAGAAAGGTTTTCCCTGGTTGAGAGTTTCCGGTATAAATCTCTGTGTAGTATGTGTATGATCCATTGATTAAATTATATTTTTCTTAAGAATCTATATGCATTGCTTTACTTCACTTGTTTAAAACTTACACTAAGTGAGTTTGATTTAATCTCCTTTCCGACTCATTTCAAAAAGAGAAAATATTTCCGAGTGAACTTGTATCTTTCACACTCATAAATTAGATTTGAAAGGATGTCTATTTGGTGCAATTTATCCCCTTTTCAAATGAAGTAGACTAAGATTACAAAAAATGACATTTTTTGGAGTTAAGTTGTAATTGCATCTCATGCCCTTACTTGCAGTATTGAGCCTATTTCCGGTTCTCACTTTTGCATTATAAGCCTCTCACCTCAACAATTTTCATCATCAAGCAAGAAAATCCTTGTTTATATCCTTTTCAGTTTGACACCCTATACCCAGGAGGAAACATTCCCCCGAGTCTCCATCTCCCGCATGCACCTCCTTGCATTGAGCATAGGTGTGTTCCACTACTATAACTAGTTTTTCTTACTTGTGACACTCGTTTCCTCCTCTGTATCATAATATTAATTTGACTATGAAAAAACAAAAAAAGACGAGCGGGAAGGGAATATTATCTTATATTGGAAGTAGTTGTGCCACCTTTGAATAGATAATTTTTTTTTAGAGTCCACTTATCATCAAAATTTTGGGTTTAGCATGACCTTAGGAATATGAGCTCGTTACAAAGAGTTTACTCCCCCAACTGGTTACTCTTCCAGTCCCTGAGATTTTGATTGATGCCTCCTGTATCTTAAAGTTTCATCATTGAGTCTATGCTTCCAGATTCTTCCATACGTCTCATGCTCTTGTTTAAAGGATGTATATCAACTTGTGTTGGCCACTCCTCAGAAATATTGTCTTTGCATGTCGGCCATACCCTCAATGTGTCTCAGAATCACATGAAGTTGTAGTTCTATTGTGCACCATGGTCCTAATTTCCTCATTGGTAGGTAACCTTGAACCCAACAGTCGACATTTCATCATTGGTCATTGACTGGGTGATTTCCCTTGTGTTTGACAACAAGACATCTATTCACACATTGGGATTCATGTAGTGTCTTGGATGCCATTAGCTCTATTGGTGGTTTCCTCACCTTTTACAACAGTTTTCCTTATTGGCTTCTATTCAGAGGGTCTTTTTCATGTACCTCTTGCATCTGGCACACGCAAAAGATGCACAGGTTCATTGGTTCATGAAGATGTTCTTCATCTGATTTCTCCCAAATCATCAAGCTCCTACTTTGTACCTCATGTTGAATGATGAGAGATTCCTTAGTTCTCTCCTTTCAGTGGGTCTCTTTCCATCGACTTCAACTCATCTATTATGGAGATGAAACCTAGAGTCCTATGAGTACCTAGAGGCTTGCAGTCATTAGTGGAAGGTTCTCTTGCAATCATTAGTGGCAGGTTATCTCCTGATCTATGGATTCTTCAAGTTTTCAACCCCAAATCCTTTATTCACATTTGTAAGAATGTACTCGATGCCTTTATACCTACTTTCATTATCGGTAGGTTGTCTCGCGTCTGTTAACGATATACCTTAATAACTGGTAATCAAATGAAGTCTCATTGTGTTCGACCTCAACTCCTTTATTCAAAAGATGTAGACTTGCACCTTTGATTGATGCCGCCTGCATCTCAAAGTTTCATCATTGAGTCTATGCTGCCAGAGTCTTCCATATGTATCATGCACTTGTTCAAAGGATGTCTATCAACCTGTGTTAGCCATTCCTCAAAACTATTGACTTTGCATATCGTCCATACCCTTAGTCTGTTTCAGAATCACATGAAGTTGTAGTCCTATTGTGCACCCTGGTCCTACTTTCCTCATTGGTAGGTAACCTTGAACCTAGCATTCGACATTTCATCATTGGTCATTGTCTAGGTGTTTTTCCTCGTGTTTGATGAAAATACATCTATTCACACATTGGGATTCATGTAGTGTCTTGGATTCCATTAGCCCTATTGGTGGTTTCCTCTCCTTTGTCAACATTTTTCCTCATTGGCTGCTATTCATAGGGTCTTTTTCATGTACCACTTGTAGCTGGCACACGTGAAAGACGCACAAGTTCGTTAGTTCGGGAACATGTTCTTCGTCCAATTTCCTCCAAATCATCAAGATCCTGCTTTGAATCTCATGCTGAATGATGAGAGATTCCTTAATGCTCTCCTTTCAATGGGTCTCCTTCCATTGACTTCAACTCATCTATTATAGAGATGATACCTAGAGTCTTATGATGACCTAGAGGCTTATAATAATTAGTGGTAGGTTATCTCGCCATCGACATTTGGGAATACATCAATGTCTCCTGATCTATGGATTCTTCAAGTGTTTGACCCTGAATCCTTTATTCACACTTGTAAGAATGTACTCAAGGCCTTGATACCTACTTTCATTATATATAGGTTGTCTCACGTTTGTTAACAATATACCTTAATGAACAGTAATCAAACAAAGTCTCATTGTGTTCAACCTCAACTCCTTTATTCACACGATGTAGACTTGCACCTTTGGTGGATTGTGTATAAGACTTGAAGACATTAGTTTATAGACGCAACTTGTTAAGAACCAAACATCAATATAGCATAGAAAAACCTCAGGAAAAGTACTCAATGCCTTGAAAAAGAGATGATTTCAGATAATAAGCCTCTTCAAGGGGGCAACCTCCTTTTACCCCACTTAAATGTTCAAGTACAAGATGATTCAAAATGAAAATGTCTCCTTGGTATATATAGGAGACTAGGAGGTATAATTACAACTGATGGCCTAAAGCC
>SNQJ01S0073053.1:41729-70403 GCA_010110895.2 Picea sitchensis | reverse complement strand
TGCAGCAGTTGGAGGACAAAAGAAGAGGAGGAGCCCAGGATCAGGATCGAGGAACGGTGGCCAGTCTCAGAACTCATTGTAAGTGATTCATTTTGAGACTAATGAAAAAGATGCTTTTCCCGTCCCAGGTTCATGAATCTCATTTGATTTATGTGTTATTTCTAACCCTCTAGTATATTAGTAGCATGCATGTGTAGTCTTACCTTGATTGCAGGAAGCTTTGTAGAAGGGGCAGCAACAACGAGGAAATAGAAGGCTCAACGGAGGATCTACTTCAATCATCGTTAAAAATGTGAGTCGATTCTTCCCATGTTTGCTTGAAAAGGGGTTGGGATTTTGGGTAGAAGGTTAAAAGTTAAATCTCAAGGGTCATGATCTGCGTATAAGTTTAGAGCCCTAGCTTATTAGTCTGTAGGGTAGAATACCCCACAACACCATGTTATCTCTGAAGAGGGAGTGGCAGTTGATCCCGACAAGATCAAATCCATTATTTATTGGCATACCCCAAAATATGTCTCTGATATCATATCCTTTATAGGACTATCAAGGTACTATAGGAGGTTCATAAAGGGGTTTTCCAAGATTGGTTATCCAATCACTTCCCTTCAGAAAAAGGGAGTTAAATTCATTTGGACAACATAGTATGAAGAGAGTTTCCAGAAGCTGAAACACCTTTTAACCAATGCACCTGTGCTAAAAATTTCATACCCAAACAAGGATTTCCTTGTGTGTACAAATGCCTGCAAGGAAGGACTCAGAGGAGTCCTTACGCAAGAAGGGCATGTGATTTTCTACGAATCCAGAAAATTGAATAAGTATCAAATAATTTATGTGACCCATGATTTGGAATTGGATTCCATAGTACATGCTTTAAAAATGTGGAGGCATTACCTCTTGTGAAGAAGATTCGTACTTATGACAGACCATAATGGGTTGAGATATTTGTTTGACCAACCCAAACTCAATGCTAGACAAGCTATGTGCATGGATCTCCTTAGTGAGTTTGATTTTGAAATCAAACATATTAAAGGAAAATAAAATCGGGTGGTTGATGCCCTTAGTAGAAGTATGAAAGTGATTCACTTGGCGGTTGTAAGTACATGTGAATCAAACATCAAGGTGATAGTTAAGAGTGCACAGGAAGCATATGATCTATTCAAAACTATGAAATCATACTTAGAGAAAGATCCCACAGGGATGAAGTATGAGGGATATCAACTTTTGAATGATGGCCCGATAACTTACAAAGGTAGGTTCTATTCTGAAATTGTGACGACTTGAAGAGATTCATAATGGACGAATCACATAAAATACCATACACTGGTCACCCTGGTTATCAGAAAATGATCACATCCACCAATAAACTATTTTACTGGCCAAGAATGAAAAAGGGCATGGATGACTACTTGGGTAAATGCTCAGAATGTTAGTAGGTTAAAGTAGAGCACATGTACCCAACAGGGCTATTTCATCCCCTACCAATTCCAAAGTTGAAATGGGAAACCATATCCATGGATTTTATCACCGGATTTCCTAAATCAACCAAGCAAAATGATGCCATTATGGTAGTTGTGGATAAGATGAGCAAGACTGTTCACTTTATTCCTGTAAAGTCAACTTGCAAGGAAATATAAATTTCCAATATCTTCATGAAATAAATATTTAGACTGCATGGCTTGCCTAAGGAAATCATGTTGGACAGAGATACAAAATTTACTTCAATTTTTTGGAAATCTCTGTTTGCTAGTTTTGAAACGAAATTGATATTTAGTACAACCTATCACCCTCAAAATGATGGATAGACAAAGAGGGTAAATCAAGTATTATAGGACATGTTAAGGATGCATGTTATGCATCATCCCAGGAATTGGGAAGACTACTTACCATTGGTAGAATTTTCTTATAACAATGGCTATCAAGAGTCATGGAAGATGAGCCCTTTTGAGGCTCTCTATGGTAGACAATGCAACATTCCGATCAACTGGAATAATCAAGTAGACAAAATAACCCTTGGGCCAAAACTATTAAAAGAAATGGAACAATAAGTAGTTAGAATACAACAAAATATGAAGATAGACCAGGACAGGAAGAAGAGCTATGCATACAAAAATAAGACTCTTAGAGAGTTCAAAGTAGGGGATGATGTGTATCTTCAAATCAGACCAAGAAGAAGTTCTTTGAGAATTGGAACTTGTGCCAAGTTGGAACCTCGATTTTGTGGACCTTTTGAAATTCTAGACATAGTTGGACCTGTAGCATATAGATTAGCACTTCCTCCCACAGTGAAAGCACATAATGTTTTCCATGTTTCATTATTGAAGAAATATGTACATTATTTTAATCATATAATTGACTGGTATGTGATCCAAGTTGAACCAAAGGGAGAATTCCTGCCAGAACCACAATACATACTAGACAAGAAGGATATTCCACTTAGAACAAAAAACCATTGCCCAGGTCAAGTTGCAGTGGAAACACTTTGGCCTAGATGAAGCCACATGAGAATTGGAGGATTCCATGAAACATGCATACCCATTTTTTTTCATTGCTGTATCTAAAAACCACAGTGGAAGGTAGAACACTGGGGCGATGTTACTTTTAAGGGGGAGGGGATTTTAACACCCATGTTTTCCCCAAATTATAAATATTATTATTAATATGAACAAAACTATAGATAGGTCTTCCATATGAATGTTGGACAGACAATGAACCCTTCCATAGAAATCAATGTATATATATTTTTTATTAAATGAAAGGAAATTAGTGGCATGACTATTGAAAGAGGGTTTCTAGATATATCCGGATGCATGAGAAGGGATGGTATGGGAACCAATAATGGTGATTTGACCCATGCCAAGCTGGTACCCTACTAGATATAAATGCGCATATCCAAAACAATATTCTAGCCCATAGAAAAATTAATTACCAGTCAGGTTGGTAGTTGGGAAGTATTCCCTCAAGAGTTAATGAGGGAGATGGGCAGAGTACCATTTGAAACTTCCTAACCTAACCCACTAAATCCTATTGGGAAAGGAAAGAAATGAGAGGAAAGTTGTGGGCAAAGCGAAGAATAATATACAAAAGACACATGAATGGTCTAAAGGACCAATAGAGAAGAAGAAGAAGAGCACACGAGGCTCTCTGGTTCGAAGGAAGAGGAGTGTGAATGAATTTTTCTGGTTACAAGAGTGCTTGGACAATGTTTTCTAATCAATATGATAAACAAAGTGGCAGTGAATGAGTGAGAAATTATGACAGACTCTCTTTCTTGGTGGATAGAAAATTGGACTGCCAGGTTCTTGTGGGGAAATGAGAGTAACCTTTGTCCCTTTTTGTTGCAGAGATCAAGCATAATCCCTCTCATGGAATCATGGTCTAGCTAGGGGGTGGCTATTTGAGGAAGGATCCAAGAAAAAACTGTGCCTATGATTGGGTGGAAACGGGAACCCCTTTCAGTAGTTTCCAACCAAATTGCAAAGTTTCAGATAAGTGTAACTCTGAGTTTTATTTTACCTTGATTGTTTTGTTGTAATATGTAATTCCTGAGCTAGATGATGATTTGATTTTTTATCTCGTTGAATGGTATAGCTTATGGCTCGGATTACCTAACAGTCTAGGAAGTTTGAAGTAGAAGTTAATTCTCATATTCTATCAATGGATTCTTTTATAATCATATTTAGCAAAGGAAACTTGCAAATAATGGGTTTCAAAAGGAATTGGGGAAGAAGGCGAGCTAGCCTTTATTTGAACTTGTATATGTACTAATTTCCACAATCGACTGAACCAAGGATTGAATACATAAATCCAAAGTCGGGAAGGAATCTACAAGATGGTCTTGAACTTGTCAATCCCTCGAGATTTCCTTCCCTTCTGTAGACTTTGGGTTATTTAGGCGAAAAGTGCTTCCTTCAAACCATTCTTTCGAGTGGCCACATGCTCAAGTATGTGGGCTTAACAAAATCCTCGATATGATTTGAGAGTGTATCTCTTGGGGATTTTTGAGTTCCATATGATCAAGACCTAAAACCCTTTCAGTATGCCCAAAAGGAGCTAAGCCCTCTGGGCTTCAGAACTTTATAGGTCCCGAACTTCGAAATGTTGGAACCTCACAACATCCACTTTGTTCTGAAGGTAACATGTTGGAACGGTGATTGGACGGTTTGACTGGAAACTAGTGGTCTCATATTCAATATCATGGTATACTCCTTTTAATTAAACACCTACCAACTTTTGACTGGAGGTATTCTCTTCATCGTTTATCATGATCACAAATCAATGACATGATCCTCATCCTTGTCCTCTTATGGTCCAAAAATGATCTTTAAAGTCTTGGTTAAGTTTTAAGCATGTGTTCAATTACCAATTAGGAATTAAGGAAAGAATAAGAACTCAATGAGAGATTATAGAAGCCAGAATAAGGAAATGTAGATAAGAATAAAAGAACAAAGAACAACAAACCATAGCAACAAAGTTGTTAATGAACTTTGGCAAGATTTCCTATGTCTCTGAGCCTTTGTCTCAGTGGGTGAGACTTTCGTATTTCTCCTCAATGCTTCAAAATTATATCATAAAAGTTTAAAAAAGATTACAAACTGGCGTTTTTATGTTCTGCTTCACCTCAAGAATCCAACACAACTGACAACATTGAAAAAGGTTGAGAGTAGCTCCTGGAATTGGCCTCCAAATTTCGCTTCCTCAATGGCTTCCCTGCATAAAAATGGATTCAAGATTCATAAACTCATCATAATTTTTCCAGTATGAACCCCCTTATGTTGATAAGAACCTATGTTTTATATATATTTTGAGTTGGTATCCTCCTCCCAAAATCTGGTCTCAAATCGGGCTCTAGATCCCCCCAAAATGGATAAAATCCTTCAAAATTAGCATAAAAATCCACAAAAATCTTTAATATAAAGTTCAAAACCCAAAATTGCAAATAATGTGGGCACATACCCCTTTCTATGGGATCTTGGACATATGGGAATCACCATATGCCCTCGAGCTGAAATCTGGTGTGTTGGCCACATTTTCCTCTGGTCCTGGTCATGTGGGTATGCCCATGTGGCTAGGGCCTAATACTCCATGAGCCCAACCATTCGGTCTAGCCCCTGGTTCTGCAACTCTAGTTAGATGGAGCCATATTTCCTGGACTTATCCCTCACATTCCCTAAAACTCTGATCTATGGCCCCTGGTTCTAAGCTGTTGGTCATGGGTTGAGTGCCATGTGCTATGCGCTACCCCCCCGTCGACTGGGGCTAGCCCTAAACTACCAACACATGCAAATTTAAATATAAAATCCGCCATTTGTTTGAACACACACCATAATATCCTGGGTGTCTAGCATATTTGGCGTAGTATCTTGCCCATGCTGAGGTCGGGGGTTTGAGCATGAAAGAGTCAACCAAATTTTTGGCCTAGGCAACATTTGAAAAATATGGGGTGCTATGTGGCACCCTTTGATTGGGCCACATGTCACCTTGTGGTTCATCCATACAATACAATCTACACCCAGTCAGCACGCACAATCAATTTCCACATCACCTGCCGTACAACCATGTGTCGTGCCACATCATCATCCATGTTGGGGTCCTATAATTATAGGCGACTCGATTCTTCGATTGTTGATTTGGCGTTTCCCCCGTGATGATGAAGTATGGCTCGGTTGATCTCGTTTCCTCCCTCCATTCTTTTCGCTCGATCCCCCATCACCCTGCTGTATCATTTATACATGTTGCGTCCTCACTCCCTTGTCCTGTGGCCCCATTGACTACCTCTCGCCCGTCACCCATCCGTGAATAATCAGACTTAGGATGAACAAAAAGAGCAATAGGTCAGTTAGATTAAAATAATAATAAATGTTAATGTAGTTAGTTTAATAAGCTAGATTAGCTAATAATTAGTTGGTTAATTAATAATAAATCAATTGTTAATTAATTAATTAATTAATGGTTAATAATTAAGTTAGTATTTGTAACTAGGTTAGTTTTAAAATTAAATAAAACAAATCATAAAAAATTAAAAATTAAATAAAAAGAAAATACAAAAAACAATATAAAAATATAAAACAATTTAAAAAACAAAAATTAAAATATAATAATTAAATATAATAAACAAAATATATATAAAAAACAAAACATATTATAATAAAACTACATAATATATAAAAACATTTAAATAAAATATAAAACAAAACACAAAACGTGAACAATACAATATAACATGTAATAAAATTTAAAAACATAAAACATAAAACCTAAATTAACCTAAGCCTACCCCCCCACCTTCCTACCATACGTCACACTCCACTCACCCCCCTTATACCTCACCCCTACGTCACACTCCACTTACATAGACTCCCGCTCACATTTAACACCAGCGCCCCCATCCACTATCCCATGCAAATTAATCCACGATCCATAAACTTTCCGGGACCCCCTCACCTTACGGACTTTAACGAGAGGGAGGGGAATCCCCATTAAACTCCATGCTCTTCCATTTCATCACGCATCACATCAAAACTAACAAATGGTCAATAAAAATTCCGGACCCCCCTCACCATCACGAATTTAACTGAGAGGGTCCGTAATTTTGCGTTTCATGAAAAACCACTTTTTGCCTTTGTCTTGCCATTTTTTTCCTGTTTTACCACTTCCTCTTCGAGATCAATTTTTGGGAAAACAGAGATGGATTTTAAAATCCGACCGCATTTTTAACCGCGAGGTAGGAACGAAATCTTCTTTAATTTTTTTTTCAAGACCCGCGGGAAGAGAGAATCAAAGCCATCTTCAAGCCCATTTTTTTCAAGATTCTCAATTTTCCGTTACAATCCCGATCTTGCAGGAGCTATTACATTGGCTGGGGATGAATTTGGAGAAGCCGAAGGAGGTTTTTGTCGGCTTTGTACTTACACTTATACAATAACCTCCTTCATGTTTTTCCGGTGTCATCATTGAAGAGAAAATCATGCCTTCTCTGACCCCTTTTTCGCAGAAAACCAATCCGTCTTTCATGGCAGAAAATTCCAAATTTTGTGGGAGTGGTGGCTATTTTTGGCGAGGCCAGTTCGTGACAAACTTAATGGGATGATCTATCCTATTATTGAGATGATTTTAATGTAAAGAGGTTGAGTGATATTTCTTGCCAAGGGTATGAGAAATCAAATGAATGAGTTAAAACCCACTTGTACCAAGTTTGGAATGCTTATGCGCCCGAGGTAAGTGACAAGCAAGTCCGAACGACAGCAATTCACGCACCCGGATCAACGACGCACAACAAATTCCGGACCCTCCTTGCCTTCGACCTTTACCAAGAAGGGGGTCGAGGAATCGAGAGCATCTCAGCGATAGCCAGGATGAAGGATCAGCGGCGGAAAAGGTCATTCCGGACCCCCGCCTTTCTCCCTTTAAGGTGTTTGGGTCGAGGAATTGTTGATCGCAGGTTTCAGGCTTGACCCGCGATCCCTGCCCGGATCAGCGGCTTCGATGACCAGCAGCGATCTTCTTAAGCTGCCACAATGTTTAGCCATAGTGGACCTCCTCAGATCACTTCACTCACCCTCTGCCGTGGCCCCGGTAGCCATGTGTAGAAACATCCATTCACCTTTCCTCTTTGGTCCGCGTGGCCTCCCCTTCTATCTGTCACCTACGCATCCCCTTCTTTCCACATTAGCTTCCCGCCTAGGGGTAGTTTCATCTCGGACGCCTTTCTACATGGCACATTGGCACCCTCTCTGACTATCACTCTGGCTCCTCTCCGCTTCTTCCACGGTACCCCTCAATGCCATCAGCTCCCACCATATCCATGACCATCCTTCAAACTGTCGGTTATCCCCGGATGGCGGCGGGAATCCTCCCATCGAGATCTTTGAGTTGGCCTAACCTTCTCAATCCAAGAGCTGATTATTGGAAAGCGGTTGGTGGTGGTTAGACATAGATCTCGCCATAATGGGGGCGTCACGTAACGAATTAAAAGCCGTCGACTTTGGGATCGTGTCGGGATCTTGATCGCGTCATCATAAGTTGCGCGACCATTTCAGATCGAACTCAGTATTTTCAGAAGCCATGCAGATGCAAAACCTTCAATGCACTTTCTTGGTCCACCGCTGTTGTTAGTTTGAGTATGTGTAGGCGTTTTACGCCATTTTTGTATGGTCGATGGTAGAGCTAAGATCCGTATAGTTTTAGCAATACCTACGGTTTCCTGGTTATGCCTCGTGTTTGAGATTTCTTGGTTATAACAAACAATTCTCCTTCTTTTCCATTTTTAAATTACATTTTGAGGATTCCGCGATGTAGTGTTGGATTTTGCAACAAAGTTGTTGTGGCGTTGGCGTGCCCTCTGGTTTTATGTGTTCGGATGTAAAAGGATTTTTCGTTTGAGCTCATTTCTTCTTTAATGTTGCATCTTGGATAATGCGTAATGCGTCATTAAGCTCCTCTTCATTAAATCTTCACCTACTAGCCTTTACTATAACTCTTTGCTTGGAGTTTATTAGAACTACTCACGTCATGCGTGCACGATCACGGTTTTAAGTTGGATTTATGCGTTCGGAGTCTTCCTCCATTCGATCACCTTTAAAAACAAACCGTGACATTAAACTGATGGAGGGCTTTGAGGCTCTTGCTCACTAGCAATCCGGGGTGACTTCAGCCAACATTTACGAAGCTGCTTACGGGATGAAGTTGAAGAAGATTTTCCACGGGTAGAGCGATGCTTGACCATTTGATTTACGAGTTGCATCGAGGATATCAGAACGAAGATTCTTCTTGTGCACTGGCGAACTCCTTGTGGCGACTCGGCTGGGGAGAACACATTCTATCAGTGTGGCCGAGAGCATACATACGAGTCAAATCCATTTGCCTTTGGCCACTCAGGGCTTGAACTTGGAAATTTGTCTTGAGAAAGGGAAAGAAGGCGACAAAAGTTCTTTGTCGATGAAAAGATATACGCCTCACTTTGTAAGAACTCCATTTGATTCTCGGTTCCTAATTAGCCCTTCTTTGAAATTTCCCGGTTCTTGAACTTTGGGAGTGTTCCTGGTGATTTCTCTCCTCCTGTTCTTGGATTGGAGGTAGAAACCTTTGTCACTCCCTCTGGGAGGTTCCTCCTCCTTTGATTACCTCTTGCTCCATGAGAGAGAACCCGCGTGCATGCCTTTCAGTCCCTTAGACTTCTCTGTTTCCCGTTCCTCCTTTGAACACCTCTGTTCCTAGTTCTCCTGTTCACCCTCCATCTCCTCCAAGTCCTCCTACGATTCAATATCCCCATGGTTGGTGTTAATCCCCCTCAGAATAGAATGGATGCCATAGTCATTTTGCCGGATCACAGCTCATTGATCCCTTCCTGTTGCTGAACCCTCTCCTGGCTGGAGACTATTTGAAATATATGCCCAAGTTCGATTGGAGAGGGAGACATACTTCTTGAAGAGCACTGGCCGTAGCTATAGCTATCTTGATAACCCTAAATATTGAAAATGAATTCTGGATGAGGGTCTTCATTCAGAGCCTGGATGGCTAGGTGAGGAAATGGTTTATGGGATTGGCCCTTGGATCTATTGCTGGAATCGAATCTCTGGATATTGTTTTCCTGAGACAATGGGGGATAGAAAAGACTATATATATTACTGGCTGAGTTTGGGTCTGAAGAAGCCCGAAGAGTCAGGTCGACTTTTCTAAAAAGGTTCAAAATAGGATGTAATAGGATTCTAAATAAAGCCATACGATACGCTCCAAATCTCATATGCCGGTGATTTTGACCCCGATTTATGTCTCATATTAAGAGAGGAGCCACCTCTTTGCTTCCGGATACAGAATCACCGACTATAGAGGTGGAGTCAATGCTTGACAGACAGGTTGAGGAACAAGGCCAACATGGACAAAAGAAATGGAAGAACAGAAGCTTCGACCTCTGGCTCCAACACATCTGGCCCACCTTTGTCCCAACCTCAAGTAAATTAGAACTAACCAGTTGGTGAACGTTCTAGAAGAAGAAATGGAAAGGATAAAGGGGGAAAGAAAGCAGATGTATAAGGGCTCCAAGAATGTTGAGAATAAAGGAGGTTCGGGGAGGCCAAACAATTTTCTCCTCAAATGTGCATAAAGAAAAGGAAGAGACAAAGATGACCAAAGGATTCAGGGCCCCCTTCGAACAATTTTGTAGGTGATGAAGGAGGCTGAAATAGATGAGCCCGAACCCAAAATTCAATCTCAGAAGTCACCTCTCCCTCCCCATCGTGCGTCGATATGAAGAGTCTCTCATGAATGGCGGCTCCATGAATAATGAAAGCCCGGAGACAAGGTGGCTGAGGCAGTGTAACACGAGATCGGACAAAGGCGTGACACCGATGTTCTGAGGAGTCATCAAACCCGGAGGTAAAGAAAGCCCAACCTCTCCCATCACTCAAATTCATGCTCCACGAGATTAGAGAGGTTCCAAAGCTCCCATCTTCCTTTAATTTTGGGCATGAATCCAAGATCAGAATTCCCGTGCCCCTCAGTGAGCTAATCAAATAGGGAATTCAAGCGGCTCTCCCAGGCAGTGAAATCGAAGCCTCTGGCCCTTCCCGCGGTACATAAACCTCCAAGATGAAGGCCTGCGGTGGTTCCTGGGTCCCTATGGTGAGAAGGCAGGAGATGATTCATCCCCTCCCTTCTACCTCCACCGGATATGCGACAAAGTCTTTGCATAATTTTTTTTATGGATTCAGGGGCCTCCCATGACCTCATGCCTAAAGCTATCATGGAAAAGTTGGGATTAGAAAGTCACGAGGAGCCTATCATGACCTCTATTCCTTTGACTCGAGGAAATGCAGTGTTTAAGGGAGTCATCAAGGACCTGGTAGTGTTCCTGTTTCAGCTACCTATGAAAGTATGATCATGGATATAGTGGTAGTTTCCCCCCCAAGTTTGGCATCTTTGTCAAGATCTTGGATAAAAGAGACTTGGGGGCCAGCGCGAGATCAGACCCCTCCATTATGCCACCATTCAGGTCTTTGAGACATAGGAGGTGTCTGAGAGAGCCCGGCTAGCCTACATTATGCATTGATGAAGAAAAGCCCACTAATCATCCCATCTATGCTTGGACACTGACTTAGGATCTAGCTTCTTGCGCAGTTCACTGATGAACCCGAGACCCCTTTGCAGATCAGGCATTTCGACTTATTTGGGATATCCCCTCAACCACCTCATTTGGAGAGAATGTTCTTTGTGAGCTTCTTGCTGTACAAATTAGGAGTGCCGGAGTAGTTTTCAAATCTCCTTCTCAAGAAACCATATCAACTGTCATATTTGGAATTTGAAATCACCAACAATGTGGCGAATATGAGGCTCACAGTTCTAGGGTTAAGAGCTGCAAAAGAAATGGGAGTTAAATTGGCAGTGTTAGGGATCACGAATTAGTTGTCAGCCCGAGGTCAAAGTCTATAGGACCCAAACACCCCATACCTAAAGAATTACAGTAACGATGTATGGGATTTAATTGATAGTTTATTCCTAGCTTTTAACATCTCTCTTTTATTCCACGCGGAAGCTACTCGGTGACTTCAGGCCTTCTGGCTAGTATGTTCGAAGCTCTGCGCTATCAGCGATAGTCACGGGTGGGAAATAAAGATCTGAGACCCTACCATGCCGGACAACATCAAACATTGGAAATTATTTGAAGATGATCGAGGGAGATTGTGAAGTTCCTCCAATCCATCGATGACTTCTATGCATTGCATATATATGAGGACCCTGACGAGGAGCCGGGCTGCCACCCTGTGGAGTTGTTGAATAAGGTTGTTGATCATCAGATTATCCAATTACCGAGCAATCATATACCCCGGGATCTAATCCCACTAGAAAGATTGTTCAACGGAAATGATGTATCTGTAAAGGGAAGGATTTTGGGTGATGATGCTGACAAAACTGAAAGCAGCTTATAGGCTGTCCAGGAGACCAAGTATGTCAAGCTATCGAAGTTTGACGAAGAAGCGGAGGATCGGATATACTAAGTTGCTGGGGGAGTTTGCTGATGTGTTATTGGACTTACGAAGACCTCAAGACATATGACACGTCAGTCATTGAGCACAAGATCGGCTGAAGGAGGAGGTGGCCGGGCCTTTCAAGCGAAGTTAGGACAAATAAATCCACTCTCTTGCACGGTATGGGCGGAAGTGAAAAACTTCTTTGGATGCCCAAATCATAGTACCCTTGAGATACTCGGTGGGTAGCCAACTTGGTCCCGATAAGAAATAAAAATGGGGAAATCAGACTATGCGTCGATTTCAGGAACCTGAGCAGGAGTTCGAGGAAGGACAATACCCCCTTGTATGGAACACATCTTGTAGAGGGTCACCGGTGCATCACGGATATCTATGATTGATGGCTTCTCTGGCTATAATCATATCTTTGTCTTTCTTGAAGATAGAGAGAATATAACCTTCACCACTCCTTGGGTTTACATTCATGTATGCCAAAATGATTTTTTGGGCTTATGAATGCAGGGGTAACATTTCAACGAGCCATGGACATAGCCTTCATGGGGAAAAGGATAAGTTAGTGGTAATATATTTAGATGACATAACGGTCTTCTCCAAATATGACTTTGAGCACCTCGCCATTTGAAGAAAGTTTTCTTGAAGTGTGAAGGTTTGGCCTTTCCCTCAACCCAAAGAAATCATTGTTTTGCTATGCAAGAGAGGAAGCTATTAGGCCACATAGTATCGACAGAAGGAGTAATAATTGATCGGCGGGGTGGAAGCAATTCAGGCATTGCCCCTTCCCAGATCTAAAAAATAAGTCCAAGCATTTTTGGGAAGGATTAATTTCTGAGGAGGTTTGTCAATTTTGCTGAGTTGGTAAAGTATATCACAACCATGCTTTCGAGGAAGGACCATGAAATAAAATGGACAGCCAATCCAAGGAAGTCTTTTGACCAAAAAAAAGAAAGCATTGACCGAGGCAACTGTGCTAATCAGTCCCAATTACTCAAAGAATTTCCTTATTTTATCCTTTGCCTAATCTGACATAGTGGTTGTTGTTTTAATGCAGAAGGGTTAGATCAGCCTATTTCCTTTCCAGCAAAGCATTGAGGGATGCAAAAATGAGATATGAGATCATGGAGAAGCGGGCTTATGCTGGTGAAATCTCTCAAGGCTTTAGAGTCTATGTCTTACATTCTAAGCTCGTTGCATATGTCCCTTCAACCTCGTGAAGGACATGCCTCTGACTGACATAGGCGGAAAGAAGTAAATGGATGTAAGATCCTAGAATTTGACACGGATATCAAGCCCACCAAGAGATGATACAAAGGGGAAAGAGTTAGCCAAGCTTGGCGATCCATTTATAAAGCCTTGGAAATCAATTGATCCATGAACAAGCTGAATAATCCGACAGAGGTTCCCAAAGACGCTGTGCCATTAGCAGCATGCCCCAGGTACAAAGATATCTTATATTTTAGGGAATTGAGACCCCGAGGAGATGGCAAGGAGAGGGCTTTAAAGCTCAGAGCGATTAAGTATTGTCTTATTGGCCCATCCCTCTATTGGAGGGATCCTCAGGGGATGTTATTACTATGTCTGGACCCACAGCAGGCCCAAAAAGTTATGAATGATTTCCATAGTGGTCTGTGTGGAGGCCATTGGAAAACCAACATCATAAGATTCTCGGTACAGGTACTCTTGTACCCTATTCCACGATGTCGCGAAATCGAGCTTGCATTAAATGTCGGTACTGAGCGGCCGAGCTCAAATCCACAGCTAAAGCTTTAATGGTGGTCAGCATTGGGGTCTGGATTTCATTGGAAATTCATCCTCCCTCGAGTGAATTGACACCGATGGATTTTGACAAATACTGATTACTTCACTAAATGGTTAGAAGCTGTTCCTACCAGAAGCGTGTCTCACAAAGTAATCCTCCGACTCTGGAGGACATCATTGCTAGGTTTAGCTGCCCCAGCAAAATCGTCACAGACAACGCTTCCTCATTTCGGTCAAATCCCCTGATCAAATTTTGTGGCGGTTTGGAATTTCAGCGATCCCTCCACTCCCTATCCTCGAGCAGTTGGGAGAGTCCTCTAATAAAAGTTTAATCAAGCTTATCAAGAAGCTATTGGAGGAGAATAAAAGGGCCTGGGACTCAAAAATCAAATTCACTATGTGGGCTAACCGAGTGACAACAACGAAGAAATCCTCGGTCTCTCGCACCCTTCCAATTTGGTCTATGAGTGTGAGGCTAATTTTCCTACTCAGCTTGCCTTACCCGTGGTAGATCTTCTCCATGACTATGAAGGGAGGCCTAATCTTATACTCGGGGAGAATTCATCAAATGGGTGGAAGTCACGGTCGGGCTTGGAGTCACGAGCGAGATTACAACCCGTCCCGTAGAAGATCAAGCAAGCTTTGACAAGAAAAACAAAGAAGGAAGAATTAGAAGCTAGGGTGACACGGTGCTAAAAGTGGGATGCACGGACAAGAGAAGGAGGCGACATGATAGTAAGTTTGATGCGCTTTGGTTTGGGCCTTTCAAGACCCTTGAAGCATTTTCCAACAACACTTACGGGTTGCGGGGATACATGGAGAACGTGAAGTTTTCAATGGCCAGTCCAATGGGCATTTCTTAAAGAAATGTTTATGTGAGAGCACTTGGTCATTTCGTTTTTGGATATTTTTGTAAATAGTGTTTTGTGTTTTGTTCTCACTTTTTGACTAATAAATAACTCCATAGCCCAACGGCAAAGGCACTAACAAAGTGCCAAAGAGTTCTTAGAGCATCACGGGGGCGACTCTATCCCCGGGCCAAATGTTAGCGATATTATTTCTTGCAAGGGGTAGGAAATCAAATGAATGGGATAAAACCCACTTGTCCAAAGTTTTAGGCAACAAATAAGCGTGGTAAGCGGTAAAAGCGAATCGGATGTAGTGCGGATCGGCGCTGGATCAGCAGCGCCACGACAGTCCGGACCCTCGCGCCCGACCTTTAAGCAAGGGGAGTCGGGAATGAGCATCTCTCCGGCAGCCCGAGATGGCCCAGGATCAGCAGCGGAAAAGGTCATTCGAGGACCCCCGCCTTTCTCCCTTTAAGGCGGAGGGTCCGGAGTAATCGATTTCAGGGGCGGCCATGTCCTTGGCCGCCCGGATCTCGGCTTCGTCACGTACGTGATCTTCTTAGGCGCACATGTTTAGCCATAGTGGACCCCTCACTCGAGTCACTTCACTCACCCTCCTACCCGGCCGGCCCCAGCCATGCATGTGGCCAAACTTATCCATTCCTCCTCACCATTCAGCGTGGCCTCCCTTCCATCCAACACCCACGCATCCCTTCTTTCCACATGAAGCTTCCATACAGGGGTAGTTTCATCTCGGGCCTTTCTACCACCACGCCTTTTATTTGGCACCCCTCTCTGTTATCACTCTACGCTCTCCACTTCTTCCGCGTGCCCCTCAATGCCATCGCTCCCACCATATCCCATGACCGTGCTAGGCTTTTGTCCCGGTTGTCCCGGATGAGCGGCGATCCCTCCCCTTCCCGAGATGCTAAGTTGGCCTAACCTTCTCCAATCCCAAAGAGCCCGGTTATAGAAGCGGTTGGCGGTGGTTAGACATCATCTCCGCCATAATAGGAATCATGGCGGTGTACGTCAACAGCCGGATAAAGCTTGTCCCGGGGATCACGTCAGCGTCTGTCATAGGTTACGACCGACAAAGATGAGACTCATTTGGCCAGTATCACGGTATAAAGCCTTCAATGCACTTTCTTGGTTCGACCCCGGCTGATTTGTTAGTTTGAGTATATGTAGGCGTTTTCGCCATTTTGTATGGATTCGATGGTAGAGCTAAGCTCCATTGTATAGTTTAGCAATACTCGGTTTTCTTGTTATGCCTCTGTGTTTGATTTCTTGGTTTATAACAAGCGGTTCCCCTTCTTTTCCATTTACGTTAGAATACATTGCGAGGATTCCACGGTAGTGCATTTGGATTTGCAACAAAGGATTTGTTGGCAATGGCGTTGTCGTGCCCTCTGGTTTTATGTGTTAGGATGTAAAAGGATTTAGCGTTTGAGCTCATTTCTTCTTTAATCGGTTGCATACCTGATGTCTGTAAAAGATCATTACGCTCTTCTTGCGAAAATCTTCCACCTACTGCATAACTCACTTGCTTGTAAATCTTCCACCTACTCGCCTTTACTATAACTCACTGCTTGGAGTTTATTAAGACCTCACTCTGTCATGCGTGCCTGATCTGGTTTTTTAAGTTGGATTTATGCCGTTCGGAGTCTTCCTCCATTCGATCACCCTTTAAAAACAAACCGTGACATTAAACCTGATGGGCTTCAGGCTCTGCTCCTGCTAGCAATCCAGGAGTGACTTCCGAACGCCAACAGGTTCGACCTGTGAAAAGTTTTTTTCCCTTTTTGGCTGGACTGTGGGCCTTGTTACTTCAGGAGGTTTCTCTGTAATTTTGGAATGAAAAATCAGTAATGGAGGAAATGATTTATAGGATTCTCGTGTAGCAATGTTGGTGGTGTGTCCCTTGTCTGTTTTTAGTCATCTTTATGCTATCATTCAAACATTTTCATTTCTTATTATTGAAAAATAGTTAATGGAGAATAATTTATGCATGCATACTCTTTGTCCAAACTTTTCAATAATCTTTATGTTTTCTTCTAAAACTCAGTCTATGAATTCTTAACTGCTCATTTGCTCAGTTTTTCTCCCCCATTTCTTCCTCAAATCAACACCCTTTAAACTTGATTTGATCCAACAGTTGTTACTATCTTGCCCTGTGGAGACATTTACCTCTAGATTTGATTGGATCATTGTCTTATAAACAAACCCCATAGCCCAATGGTGATCTGAGAAACTCATCAACCACATCCTCATCTAAATATTTTCAAAAACCCCAACCCCACACTTTCATAGCTAGCTTAATATCTATTAAAACAGATCTATATCATACAGAGAGATCCCTCTCTGAGTCTTGGAGGGCTAGATCCAAGACTCGAAGTGGTTTTGATGTTGCCTCAGTGACTGCCTTACAGCCTTGGGTAAATTACAGAGTGCTAACAAAATGGCGACCATACTGGGGACTTTCCCCAGTAGTACACTTCAAGGTTCCATATCTGATCACTGATGGTGGACAGTGACCAGACACAAGAAGGCTGAGATCATTCACCTGGCAACTCTAAACAACTCCAGACAGTGCCAACTCAAAGACTCCACTGGAGGAAGAACCTGAAGCATGGCCAAGCAGCCTAGAAAGACCAGGTACCCAAGCTCAAATTCCATTCAAGACATCTTTGGTTTTATCTGCAATTATGTCTTGTCTTTTTCTAAGCCTGATCAAAAGTATATTGTTAAAGATTACTTTTACCATCATTCAATTGATGAGTCTCAAGAGATCATATCCCAAATTGTATATTATGGACATACTCATACACCTGTGCACATCCCAGATGCACCTGTAGAAACCCTAGTGAGACATAAGCCTCCTGCTTTGTCTCTTACTCTTGCTAAACCTCTGGATGGTTGTAAGCCTCTTTCTTCATCTCTTGTTCTTGCAAAATTCCCAGACCGATACAAGCCTCTAGATTTGCCTCCTATTCTCCATGACCTCCCTGTCAATTACATCAATAATTTGCCCAGGTTTGATGGAGAGAAGGCCAATATTACTGCTGAAAAGCATATCCAAAGTCTTGAGGATTTTCTTGACCTTTTTGAGGTAGAAGAAGATGATGTCTGCATCAGAATGTTTTCCCTGTCTCTGGGAGGTAAAGTTAAAGATTGGTTTAAGAACCTTCCAGTCGCAAGCATAAAAAATTTTCAGCAGTTCATGCAAGTTTTCTTGGATAGGTGGGTGGTCATGGGAAATGTTTTCCTCCTCCTAGAAGAGTATGACCACTTGAAAAGAAATCCAGGGGAGACAGTACAACAATTATCAACCAGATTCAATGATGTGTATCATTCCATACCTGTGGATGTAAGGCCACCTCCTGGTTTGGCTAAACTGTGTTTCCCAGAAGCTTTTGATCCTGAAATGGCATTCCAATTAAGAGAAAGGAACACTGCAAGCCTTGAAGAAATGCAGAACATTGCAGTTGATGTGGAGACCAACTTGTTGATCAAGAGGTCAAAGTTAAAGAATAAAGAAATGGAGCAGCTGAATTCATCAGAATCTAAACTGGAGATTTTGGCCAGTACCATGGAAAAGCTGATGCAAAAGATTAACATAAAAGAGGAGCTTGCTGACCAAAGACATCATGTTCCATTGATTTCAGAGAAAGACATGGTCACAGTCCCCAAACATTTTTCTGCTCATCCTGGGTACCATGGTTTGAATAATGATTCGTTCATATATTCAATTCACAACACAGTCAAAGATGAAGCTCCATCTCAACTTGTAGAGGAATAACTAGCTGATATGATGTGCATGTTTGACGACATTCCTTACTTGGATTGTCCACCCAAGTGGGATCAATATGATGATGATCATGAAGCTGAAATAGAGGTTGAATGTTTAGAGAAACCGATAGCATGTCATTGGCAGGAAGAAGATTATTTACCATTCAGATGCGACAATCAACCCTTGCGCAACAGTCATGAAAGCGATGGGGAAGAGACAGAAAATCTCAGAGTAAGTGAAAGCACTTTGCCCTTATGTTTCTCATCTTTTCAATTTTTGAAAAGAAACTCTAGGCTAGTTGAAAACAGGAAAGACATAAATTTCCTTGATCAATCAGTTGAAGAGGCCTTTAAGGATGTTGAGGTTGTTCTAAACCCAAAATTGCAGCACTTTACTTACTCTGATTTTCAAATTCCAAATGAAAGCTTAAAGCCTGAGACAAACTGTGAGTTAATCCAAAATAACTCTGTACCATTGTGCTTTAATTCATTTCAAATTTTGAAGGAGACGCTTGGACAAGTGTTGAAGGATAAATACATAAAGGTCAGGAAATATCATTTGAATCAATGCAACAGTCTTGTCAGTCTTTTCAGGATCCAATAGCTGATCGGTTGGATGGCCTGTGTGGTCAAAGTCTTCCTTCATTATCCAGATATGGGATAAAACGTTGTTATGATATTGACATGATCAGGCAGTCATCTCCATTATCTTTTGCAGCAGAGGCATCATTTCACAAACCATCAGAGCATCCACAGTCATATGAGGAAGTGTTGAAAGACACATAATGCATAGGTGAAAAATTGAGTCTTGATGCTGAGTTGTTTGAAGTTGAAAATCAAAAGATGGGCCAAACCTATATTGATCTTGTAAATACATATATGGAGAAATTTTTCAATACAGGATATTTTTCCATTGCCAGTGTTTTTCCTATTGCTCGGGTTTATCAAAACTTATGTAAGGGAAAGCAGGTTGGAAATTACTCTCAAGCACGAGTCATAGACTTATTTCTGAGTTTCATCACAGACAGTGAAAGAACATAGCCACTAAATCAACTGTTGGATTGGCTCCATTGGCATTTTTCCATTACCTAGCTGAGAAATGATTGCAGTAGGGTAGGTAGGAAAAAATGAATAAGCTCATCATTCCGAGCATCTCTTTTTCAGCAGTGTTTAGCTTAATTTGGTTTCAGTTGCAAGATCAAAACAGGTACAGGTTAAAGAATAAGATTTTGGGATCATCCCAATGGATAAATCTCTGGTCTGCATGTTCAGAAGTCTGTGGTTCTTGACACCTCCTGAAAGAAGCTGCCATCCCAAGGTGGAGCCTATGTTGGGGTCCTATAATTATAGGCGACTCGATTCTTCGACTGTTGATTTTGCGTTTCTCCCGTGATGACGAAGTATGGCTCGGTTGGTCCCGTTTCCTTCCTCCATTATTTTCGCTCGATCCCCCATCACCCTGCTGCATCCTTCATACATGTTGCGCCCTCACTCCCTTGTCCTGTGGCCCCATTGACTACCTCTCGCCCGTCACCCATCCATGAATAATCAGACTTAGGATGAACAAAAAGAGCAATAGGTCAGTTAGATTAAAATAATAATAAATTTTAATGTAGTTAGTTTAATAAGCTAGATTAGCTAATAATTAGTTGGTTAATTAATAATAAATCAATTGTTAATTAATTAATTAATTAATGGTTAATAATTAAGTTAGTATTTGTAACTAGGTTAGTTTTAAAATTAAATAAAACAAATCATAAAAAATTAAAAATTAAATAAAAAGAAAATACAAAAAACAATATAAAAATATAAAACAATTTAAAAAACAAAAAATAAAATATAATAATTAAATATAATAAACAAAATACATATAAAAAACAAAACATATTATAATAAACCTACATAATATATAAAAACATTTAAATAAAATATAAAACAAAACACAAAACGTGAACAATACAATATAACATGTAATAAAATTTAAAAACATAAAACATAAAACCTAAATTAACCTAAGCCTACCCCCCCGACCCTCCTACCATACGTCACACTCCACTCACCCCCCTCATACCTCACCCCTACATCACACTCCACTTACATAGACTCCTTCTCACATTTAACACCAGTGCCCCCATCCACTATCCCATGCAAATTAATCCACGGTCCATAAACTTTCCGGACCCCCCCTCACCTTCCGGACTTTAACGAGAGGGGGGGTCCGGAATCCCCATTAAACTCCATGCTCTTCCATTTCATCACGCATCACATCAAAACTAACAATGGTCAATAAAAATTCCGGACCCCCTCTCACCATTCAGAATTTAACGAGAGGGGGGGGTCCGGAATTTTGYGTTTCATGAAAAAACCACTTTTGCCTTTGTCTTGCCATTTTTGCCTGTTTTACCACGTCCTATTTCAGATCTATTTTTGGGAAAACGAAGACGRATTTTAAAAATCCGAGAGAGGTTGTTTCTCAGCACGGGCTGAGGAACCAAAACCTCTTTCAGTTTTTGCAACAGAGCCACGAGAAGAGAGACTCGAAGCCATATTCGAAGCCCATTTTTCCAGATTCTCAATTTTCCGTTACARTCCCGATCTTGCAGGAGCTGTTACGGCTAGCTAGAGACGAATTTGGAGAAAAGGAAGGAGGTTTTTGTCCAGAACATGCCCATMTACAATAATATCCTTAATTTTTTTCCCATGTGTCATCATTGAAGAGAAAATCACGCTTTCTCTGACCCCTTTTTCGCAGAAAACATGTCCGTCTTTCATGGCAGAAAACTCCAAATTTTGTGGGAGTGGTGGCTATTTTTGGCCGAGGCGGTTAAACCGACTTTCGAAATTTATTGGGATGATCTATCCTATTTATTGAGATGATTTTAATGTAAAAGGGTTCGACCTATGAAAATATTTTTGCCCTTTTTTGCTGGACTGTGGGCCTTGTTACTTCAGGAGGTTTCTCTGTAATTTTGGAATGACAAATCAGTAATGGAGGAAATGATTTACAGGATTCTCATGTAGCAGTGTTGGTGGTGTGTCCCTTGTCTATTTTTAGTCATCTTTCTGCTATCATTCAAACATTTTCATTTCTTATTATTGAAAAACAGTTAATGGAGAAGAATTTATGCATGCATACTCTTTGTCCAAATTTTTCAATAATCTTTATGTTTTCTTCTAAAACTCAGTCTATGAATTCTTAACTGCTCATTTGCTCAGTTTTTCTCCCCCATTTCTTCCTCAAATAGACACCTTTTAAACTTGATTTGATCCAACAGTTGTTACTATCTTTCCCTGTGGAGACATTTACCTCTAGATTTGATTGGATCATTGTCTTATAAACAGACCCCATAGCCCAATGGTGATCTGAGAAACTCGTCAACCACATCCTCATCTAAATATTTTCAAAAACCCCAACCCCACACTTTCATAACTAGCCTAATATCTATTAAAACAGATCTATATCATACAGAGAGATCCCTCTCTGAGTCTTGGAGGGCTAGATCCAAGACTCGAAGTGGTTTTGATGTTGCCTCAGTGACTGCCTTACAGCCTTGGGAAAATTACACAGTGCTAACAATCCATACAGCCACCTATCGTCCATACTTCCACATTTCATCCTATCATTGGGCCATGTCATGTATGGACTACCATGTGTCATGTCTGTACGCTACCACGTGTCATTTTCGTACTGGTCCAACTCAGCTAAAAAATGCAAAAATTGAGTGACACATGTCACCTCCTCATGCTTCCACGTGTCCTGCTAACATCATCATGAATTCATGCCAATGTCATGTATCATACTACTGACGTCAATAGTATGACATGATAAATTTGACTAATTTTACTTTTTGCCTGTTTGGGAAATTTATCAGAACGCGATAAATTTCGCATATGGTGTCCATTTGCGAAAAAGAATATATGGCTAGAATCAACATGATGAGATTGATGCAATGGTGCTGGTTTCGTCCGATTCTGAGAAATTTTATTTTTAGGCCTTCTTGGATCCATTTTGGATCATGCCTCCCCACTAAGACCTTTAAGTCCTCCAAAAGGGTATTAACCAGTCATCAAGTGCGGGATATACCACTCCACGTGTTCTTTGTCTTTAAAATCTGTCTTGTACACCTATAGAATCATAATCAATTACAAAGCAAACATGACAACTAATAACATATTGTTAGCCACTTGTAATCTTTCACGTCTTACTAAAGCCACTACCATCCATGTTGAAAACATTAGCAACGATAACATCAGAAATATGACTGCAAATGAGCTAATATGTTTGAAGTACTTGCACGAAACTAGCTTATCTTGAAGCAAAATATGATTGAACTTCCATTCTACAACCATCTCATTTTCATGCTTAAGATCAATTGCTTTACTTGGCGCAATTATAGGTGTGTTGCTTGCATAAGCTTCCTTTCTTAATTGTTCCACTATTTGTAGAGATTGATTTTATTTTATGTGATGCGCATGTACAACATATTCATTTTCTTCTTTAGTTAAGTGATATTGATTCTGTTCCCTGTAGAAGATTTCTTTGTGATCATATAGATAAGGGATGCCTAAGACCATTCCAAATTCATTGAGGGGCACCACATCACATGCTACCTCATCCACAAACTTTGATGAAATTGCAAACTTTAAAGTGCATTGTTTTGTTATGTGCAATTTATGATTGTTGCTTATCCATTTAAGTGAGTAAGGTTTATGATGTATATTAGTTGTCAATCCCAATCGTTAAACCACTTCCTCTAAAATCAAGTTAGATTGAGATCCACTATCTATCAATGTGTTGATCTTAGTATGTTTCATTATCACCCTTATGTGAAACAACTTACTTTTAGAATCATATCCATCATCAATTTTACCTGTTAAACCAATTGTTGTGATCTTAGTCTCATCACCTGAATTATATCCCAAGTCTGGTGGCCGTGTTGTTGTTGCAACTGTCTGCCTCCATTTCCTTTATTTGAACCACTTTGGTCTCTTCTCTGGGTGAAATTTTCAACAATGGTCATCATCGTGCCCTTCTTTCTTGCAATGCTTGCAAGAGAGTTTCTCTTCCTTTCTTGTTGCTGAATTTGAGTTCTTTCCATTCCCCTTCCTTTTGTCCTCTTTCCTTGAAGAATATTCCCTTGATACACTAACTCATGTTTTCCCTGCTTCAATGTATGTTGCTTGAACATAAAACTCATAAGAGTTAAATACAGTGTTTTCCCCGCTTCATAAGATTAGTAGGTCCAAACATAAATACAGTGTTATGAATATGTGTAGGTAAACCTCCTATATACTTCATAAGAGTTTCTTGGGTATGTAATGCAATATTTAACATTAATTCCATCTTACGGAATTATTTTGTGTATTCTTGCACCATTTGTCCCTTTCTTAGTTTAAGACTTTTCCATTCAATTAAAGCCTTTTGTTTATAACCCAAAGGATAAAATTTCTTTCAAAGTGCAAAAACAAAATCTTTCCATGATGGAAATGCATTACCAACTTGCTGCGAGCCGATTTGCAACTTACTCTACCACCAGATGACTGTTGTTCCTGCAAGACGAAGCAATGGAAACTTGATTTGAGTTGCCTCATATTTGATTTGTTGCACACTACAATAAACTTCCATCTGTCTGACCCATTTATCAAGCCTCTCAGCATTGAATTCACCATCATACATGGGAAATTCAAATTTCACATCAAGCTTAAGTAAAGGCATATCATGTTTATGTTTATGGGAATGTTTTCTTGCCGTGGATTTTGAACTTGTACTTGAAGAAGAAGAAGTTGATGGAGAAGAAGGAGGTGAAGGAGGAGTTTTAGGAGGATCCTCTCATTCTTCACTTTTTCCTTGTTTTTATGATTCTCCTTGAAAAGGCCTCTTCCATTCCAAGTAATCCTCTTATAATACCTTTACCATATCAAACATGAGGAATAAAGTCATTTGCAACTCTATCTCGTTCCGAGACATGCCTTCTTCCGATGCCATATCCTCACTTTTAAAAGTCCTCTTTCTTGATCCAATATCAATATCCCCTTCTACAAGATTGCCTTCACCATGACTTAGCTTTTCCTTGGTAATCATTCAAACTCAAAAACCAACTGTCAACCTGCTTTGATACCACTTGATCCAAAAATGATCTTTAAAGACTTGGTTAAGTTTTAAGCATGTGTTCAATTACCAATTAGGAATTAAGGAAAGAAGAAGAACTTAATGAGATATTATAGCAACCATCATAAATAAATTCATATCATAATATAAGCACAAAGAACAACAAACCATAACAACAAAGTTTCTAACGTAGTTCAACAAGGTTGCCTATGCTTCCGGGTCTTTGTCTCAGTGGGTGAGGCTTTCTTATTTCTCTTAAATGCTTAAAAAATTCATAAGAAAAGTGTCAAAAGGATTAAAAAATGGTTTGGTTGTGTTCTTCTCAACCTTAAGAATCCAACACAATTGACGACACTGAAAAAGGTTGAGCGCAACTCCTGGAATTGGCCTCAAAAGTTCGCTTCCTCAATGGCTTCCCTACATAGAAATGTTTTTAAGCTTCATAAACTCATCATAATTATGCCCATATTAACCCCCTTATGCTTTTAAGAACCTCTTGTTTATATATATTTTGAGTTGGTATCCTCCTCCTAACTTCCTCCCAAAATCTGGCCTCAAATCGGGCTCAAGATCCTCTAATAATGGCTAAAATCCTCTAAAATTAGCATAAAAATCCACAAAAATATTTCATATAAAGTTTAAAACCCAAAATTGCAAATAATGTGAGCACAACCTCCTTTCTCTGGGCTCCTCACCATATGAGAAGCACCATATTCCCTTGGGCTAAAAGCTGGTGCGCTGGCCCCCTTTTTCTCCGGTCTTGGTCATGTGGGTATGGCCATGTGGCCAGGTCTTAACACTCCACGCGCCCAACCATCTGGTGTAGCCCTTGGGTCCATAGCTCTATTCATATGGAGCCATATGTCCCGGCCTTATCCATCATGCACCCTAAACCTCTGGTCCATGGCCCCTGGTTCTAAGCTCCTGGTCGCATGTTGGGTGCCATGTGCTATGCAATGCCCCCCCCGCCGACCGTGGCTAGCCCTAAACTGCCAACACATGCAACTTTAAATATAAAATTCACCATTTATTTGAACACACACCATGATATCCTGGATGGCTATCACATTTAGCGTAGTCCATTTCCCATGTCGAGGTCAGGGGTTCGAGCCCGACGGAGTCACAACCAAAATTTTGGCCTAGCCAACATTGGAAAAATTTGGGGTGCCATGTGGAACCCTTTGTTTGGGCCATGTGTCACTCTATGGTTTGTATTTATGGTACATTCAAAACCCAGTCAGCATGCATGGTGAAATTCCACGTCACTTCCATACAATCATGTGTCGTGCCATGTCAACATCCATACTTCCACGTCACCTGTCCAGCTAGTTGCCACGTCAACATTCTTACTGCCCAGTCACCCTACCACGTCAGCATCCATAAAACCACCTGTCGTCCATACTACCATGTGTCATACTATCATAAGACCACATCACGTCAGCATCCGTACTTCCAAGTCACCTTCCCAGTCAACATTTGTACTGCCCAGTCACCCTACCACGTGTCACATCCATACACTTCCACGTGTCATTTCTGCACTGGTCCAAATAAACCCATAAATGCCAAAACTGAGTGACACGTGTCACCTCCTCATGCTACCACCTGTCTTTTAGATGTCATCATGACATCACCTATCGTACTGTTGATGTCAGCAGTACGACCTGTTGACTTTGACCAGTTTGAGTTTTTTCCTGTTTAGGAAATCGATAAGAACGCGATAACTTTCGCATACGGTGTCCATTTGAAAAAAATAACATATGTACAAAATCAACATGACGAGCCCGATGCAATGGCAATGGTTTCATCCAATTCCAATAACTTTGATTTTTAGGCCTTCCTGGATCCATTTTGGATCATCTTACAGGTTCAACGATGGGGATGCTACCCGAAACTGCCACTTAATCGGATGGCAGGTAGGAGTTCACAACTCTGTGACCTCATGAATGTTGCAATTTCCCAAACTTTCAACCTTTCCAGAGTGTTACTAGATGAGGTGGTCATGAGGGAGTGGCTACCTTTTACTATCATTTTTTACTCCTTCTTATTCTATCCTTCCACTACCCTCAATCGAGTGGTCGAGAAGAATCCCAAAGGATCTTAGATCAACGATTTGTGAAAGTTTGGGGATTCCTGGACTTCGAGAATTCAAGAGTTCATGGTAGCATGTAACCTAGGATTTGCCCCAAAGGTCAGAGATTAATTACTCAATAGGATTAAATAAATCCTGTGATTAGCCCTTAATTTAAGCACGTGTGTGGGACCCTCTCCAAGAGTTCAAAAATTCAGAGCTTCGGGACTCTGAGAGATTTGAGGAAAGGAAGCTGTATAAAACACTGAAGTGTCAAAACACCCTCGCTAAAGTGTCAAGACATGATTGGGAGATCCCACGTACATCATGGTGATGCGGGGTGATCAAGTAGGTCCACGTGGTACCATGGTATGAGATGCAAATTAAGGTGGGACCCACTTCCCCCTTGTCAACTTTAGGCTATGGGTAAGTGCGGATAGATACCAATTGTTAGATATAAGGGTGGATAGAACTAAACTATAGATCCTAAAGTGGCGAGAGACTTTGAGACTTCAAGTCTTCGAGAAGTTTTAGACTTTATTAATAATTTCAAAGGGCCGAAGGCCCGATATCCGTGAATAATGGGAGATACTCCATACGTCCAATGACCACATCATTTCCAGGGGTGGTGACCTAGGTCACGAAAGTGCCATGTTGGATGGTATGGGAGAGTGAGGCCATGTGGTGAAGAGGATGGATATTGGCCAATGATGTCCTGAAAAATTCATAAGACCATAACATTAAACCAAAGCTTGAGTTCAGACAAGGTTATAGTAATTGGAAATCTATCGGTGAGAACATGATAGTGGAAACCTCATTCGAAGGATTCAAGGAGTTGTAGGAAAGTGAAAATTTATGCCTGATCCCTTAAAATGCTACTTAGGGGTTTGGTTGTGTGACATCAATGAGATGGACAAAGATGTGTGAAGGCCACTAAAATAAGGAAGAAAAGAGAATGTAACGGAGAGGGTATTCATCAAGAAGTAGCCATAGCACTTGAATCGATCAACAAACACCCTTCACACTCAAAGTCACTAACTAACTTAATTCTATGTTGGATGAGGGAAAGATGAGGTTTTCAGGTACTTTAATGGAAAGGGTAGTCCATAACTCCTAAGGAAGTAGCTAGAGTGCCCAGCCTGGTCAAAAAACACCCTTCGCACTCATAGTCAGTAACTAGCTTAAGTTGACACCGGATGAGGGAAAGGTCAAGTTTTTAGGTGCTGGTATTTGCATGTTGCATATGCTTCAAGAGATGCCACTTTTTCTAGGGTCTACCACCTTTTCGAGGATTTGAAAAACTTGTTGGAGAGGGAGAACTTGTTGGAGAGGGAGATATTATTCATAAAAAAATTTTAATAAAAAATTTATATTCTCAAGAGAAAATTAAATCCACGCTAATAAATGAGACATTGCATTTTCCAATGCCAACACCATCGTTAATACAATGTTGATCTTGCCAAGAGATAGTTAAACGCAAGCTAATAAATGAGATGCTTCATTTTTCAATGCCGACGTCATTTTCAATATAGTGTTGATCTTCCCAAGTGATAGTTAAACGCAAGTTGATAATTGAGATGTTTCATTTTCCAATGCCAAAGCCATCGTCCTGACAATAAGAGATCAATCTTTGTATCCAATCAAATATCAAGAAAATAAATTTTAAATAATTTTAAATATAATTTTTGTAAAAAATTTGGTTAAATTGCGTAGGTTCAAATAAGTCAACAATCCCCGGATGGGGTGGTATTGCGGTCCACTTGGCAGGCTATGGGTGAAGGGGGAGGCCAGCGAAGCACGGAGCCATGTGCTCGCCTCATGCCCGACGCAGCCACCACCCCCGGGCTTTAACTAGCATTCAAAGCTGATGGGAGGGGCATTAATCCCACCCCCCTTGACCACCTCTATGCATAGAGCTATGCAGAATTCAGTCGGCAGTATCGCCTGGTTGTTTGGCTTCGACTCAGGCTCTGTGATTTTCATGGTTTTTCGAGCGATTTTCTTCTTTCATCTTAGCTCTGCAGACCTCCTGCAGATGCCGAGCCTTGCCATGCCTCGACAACGCATGCGTCCACGTCGGGGCTCTCCCTGGCACCCTCGATGCCCTCACACCTCCTCCTC
>SNQJ01S0073053.1:3931-41719 GCA_010110895.2 Picea sitchensis | reverse complement strand
TGAAAAGAGTAGATGACATGTTAATATGTTGCCTCTGTTTAGTCTGCTGATAAACTAATCAATTATGATGTCCTTGCCTAAGAGGTCATTTCAGGTCGGAATCTCCCATTTTCTCACAGAAGGATGTCATAAGATGGGTACCATATCTGCGAGTAGTCCACTTACTAAGGACGTTTTCATTGTATTGAGACATATCCCAGATGAAGAAGGCTACACACGTCTGGTGCTCATAATATATCAAAGGTAATATGAATAAGCATAGTGAACATGTATTATATTTATTTATTTATTTATCTTTTGTCATCTTAGGTAACTTGGTCCAAATTGATCACTCTCCCACAGTTTTTTTTTTGTACTCCTATATATAGATAATACAGTTTTTGTATTCCTATAATACGTATATATAGATAATACAAATGAGTGTACAGTTCCATCAATTCTTCCCTTGTGCTTGCTTGTTTCCTTGCTTTTTTTTTTTTTTTTGCTTGTAAGTGAGTTCTTTAGTATTGTTGTTATTGTGCAAAATATAGAATAAAGAACCATCTGAAGCTCTCAACGGGCAACTATGTCCTACCATGGATTTCATACTGAATTGGATGTCTTAAAATGAAATGATTATCTCTTTGGGTCAATATGGCAAATCAGACAAATCTACTATTTCTAGGNTTTATTACTATCAAACCCTTAGGGTAGGGCAACACCATACAATGGATCCTATTATGGAAGGGATCCTCTCCTGTTCACTTGCCTCTTCGAGGGGGCATCCTCCTATTGAGTTACCGCTACAAATACACTAATTCTCTTCATGTATCATTACATTGCTTGAGCCCCTTTATATAGTGCTACCATCACCTAAGAACATTCTAGAGGAGGAGTCTGCTAGAAGTAGAACTTTCTAAGAAGTCCTCTTACATTTGTTATATCTAATTACCCATTTATTATATCTAACGACCATAGTGGGCCTTATTTAATAATATAGTGGACCTAGTCCACCTTACATTGAATGACCTCCACTATTATCACTATGGGCCCTCTGGGCCCCCCCACTACCTCTCTAGCTACCTTACACCCTTGTAACCTCTGTTGGTACCACTTCGAGTGGTAGTGCTTTAGACAACACGTGTATATAGACTGGCCTAGGTAACTCGAAAACCTCCATAGACCATTTGATCGGCTACCTAACTTCTATACTTCCACTGAGAACAACACTCGAGAAGATACTCTCTTGTACCTAGGTAACTGGGTTGTATGACTAAGGGTACAATCTAGACTCCTTAGTTGGTACCCTCAAATATTGGGTTGAGTATTATTGTTTGACCCCACAAGTATATGAGAGAGCTATAACATAGGGAAAAACCTTGTCTATAGAAACCCTGAAAACCCTAACCTTTGGGATGGAAACATAACAAACAAGATCTAGTATCGTGCAACGTTGCCTCCTACATTCTGGTTGCAAAATTACTAAAAAACATTTCCTGTTAAGAATTTGGGTATTTTGACACTGCAATATTGTTCAGATCGAAGTCTGGGGCCTTCTCACACCCTTATTTGCGATCTATCCAATTGGATTCCTCTTTTCATCCTGATCGCAATAATACCTATCATTTTTTATCCTTTTTTTCTCTATGGTATCGACCCCCTCTTGACCCCCTTATTTAGGACCTACCCCATCGAATTCCCCTTTTCACACTGATCATCATGATACCTTTCACCCGTAATCCATTTTCTGTGTCGACCCACCCACCCCTTTCCTATGCCCCCCTTTCACCATGGCCCACACCTGCAACCAATACCTTGAATCACGCCTCAATTCCTTGTCATTTGATTTCTCCGTGAACTAGAAGGAAGTGAGGAAAATCAATGCCAATATTACCACCATCATATCCAACATGCATTCCTCCATAGATTCCAAAATGGAAAACCTAAAACAGGACATGATGAAGGACCTTTCTTCCCACATGTAATGCCAACTTGAATCCTTTTGTAAATGTGTTGAACCTACACATAATAGATCTAGCTGGGAATTGACATATACAATTACAGAGAAAATAGAAGAAAAGAGAAGCAAGAGAGAAAGAATGGAAGAATTATCATTAACCAAAAGAATGAATGATAATTTACACATGATATACTATGTATAAATCAACCAATGTGCACTAGAAGAGAAGCCAATGTTCCATAGTGGTGGCCTAGAGTGATCTGGACACACACCAATAGTTACGGGAGTAAACTGCCACCTATTCTAGTCTCTCGAGAAGTTATGGGAGTGATCTGCCACCTAGATGAGTTAACTAGTCTATTGGTCTTCAGTTAACTGACCAAAACAGAGTGAAGTGAGGAGGAGATCAGGGAATCATGGGTAATGCTCTAGTCTGGTGATGATCCCAAGGAAAATGCGCATTAGTTGGTGATGATCCTAATGCTGCATGGTGATAATCCCAATGTAGCATCTAGACTCCACTCAACTAATCAAACTGAAGTGAAAACCAAAGAGAATATTCTCTCTAGAAGAATATTCTTCCTAAAATATAGGATACTGAATAATGACTAATAAACATAGGAAAAACCTTAGGAAAAATAAATCCTAGGTGTTTGTGAAGTAACTCCAACACCCCCCTGAACATCACTATGGTGAAAATAAAGAATGGGTCCCGACAACGAGGCCATTTTAGGTACCCAAATACAAAATATACACTGAAATAAAGTGAGGAAAGAGGGAAAACCTCATGGGAACACCCCCCCCCTCAAGGTACAATGTATGTAAAAATAAGAACTGACAGATGCTAGGTAACTGTGTCCTTCACTCCAAGACGACTGCACAAATAATATAACTTTTGCTCAGTGAAGGTATTGGTGAAGATGTCTGCAGTCTGTTATGGTGAAGGACATAATTGCAGTTCAATGATCCCCTCGTGTACTAAGTCCTAGATGTAGTGCATGTGCATCTTGATGTGCTTCATCCACTGCCTCTGAGCTGGATCTTTGCAGAACTTCAAAGTTCTCTATTTGTCACACCATATGACGATCGACCGATGAAACTGAATTCCCAACTCAGTGAGAAAATGTTGTAGCCACATAGCCTGAATGGTTATGTTAACTACCCCTCTATACTCTACCTCGGTTGAAGATAGATAAATAAAAACCTACTTCTTGCTCGACCAACAGATAGGCCCAAAACCAAGACTGAGTGAGTAATAAGATGTGGAATTGTGATCAATGCTATCACCAGCCCAGTCAGAATCAATGAACTTGATGAGGTCCAATGTAGAGTCTTCGAATAGTAAATCCCAAAGGTGATGGTGCCATGTACGTATCAAAGGATATGCTTTGCAACTTTCCAATGTAGCTCATGTCACTCTTGCATGAACCTGGAGACTGTGCCAATTGCATAGGAGAGGTCTGGTCTGGAGTGTGTGAGATACAAAAAGCTCCCTACTAGATGTTTGTACAATGTGTTGTCAACTAGTGGAGTTTCCCCTCCATCGTGAAGTTTTACTCTTGATCGAAAAGGATTCGGGGAAGACTTGCAGTTTTCCATGTGAAATCTCTCAAGGAGATCTCATGCATACTTGGCCCGAGATCGTTTGATTCTTTATGCATCCTGAATGATCTCAAGTCCAAGGAAAAAATGTAAAGGACCCATATCCATCATCAAGAATCTGTCATGTAGAATCTTTTTGACTGCAACAATTGTTGAATTCGAGCAATCGGTGATCAACAAATCATCAACATATAGAACTAGAAGTAGAAGTGAGTCAACCGCCCTGAGCATGTAAACATTCATGTTTGACTTACAATGTACAAAGTTTCGTGACAATAGTTAGGAGTCCATATTGGCATACCATGCCCTCAGAGCCTTCTTGGGCCATAAAGAGACTTCTTCAGTCAAAATACCAAAGATGAATCCTGCATAAATCCCCGGGGCTACTCCATATAGATCTCCTCAAATAGATCATCATGAATAAATGCATTATTCATGTCCATATGATGGAATTTCCATCCCTTGGCTACCGCAATGGAAAGTGCCAAATGTATGAAATCCATTTTCCTTGCTGGAGCGAAGGTCTCATCATAGTCAATGCCATGCACCTGCTGAAATCCTTTGGCAACAAGCCTGGCTTTGTATCTACTAATATGTCAATCCATTGTGCTCTTGGTCTTGTAGACCCATCTATACCTGAAAAGTTTCCTTCCTGAAGGAAGGGGAACCAGATCCCAAGTATGGTTCTTGAGGATAGATTTGTACTCCTCCTGCATGGTAGATTCCCAAAAGGGATTTCCAGTAGCCTCATTATAAGACTGTGGATCAGAAGATTGAACCAAGAAAAGATTCCTAGGTGGAAACAGATCAGTGGTAGTGAGTGCAAGATGAGGCTCCTCAAAATCAGATCAAGTTCTCCTAGTATCAACTGGATCCCCAACTAGATCCCCTGCATCCTGAAGAGTAGTCTGAGCCCACTTGGGCATCGAATCTGGATCTACATCTGCATCTACATGCACCGAATCTGCATCGGACTATACTAACTCTATATCTAGATCATATGAATTCTATGAATCATAAATTTCATCTTAAGAAGAGTCGACATGTGCATGCTCATCATCTCTGACATGTGGAAGAACAAAGGTGTCTACATGCAGTTGCTAAGGTACATGCAAGACACATTCCTTGAATTGGACACTTTGCTCAATGATGAGTTGGTCCAAAGAAAGATCAATAAGTTTGTATCCCTTTACACCGTCGAGGTATCCATCAAAGATACACTCTGTGCTTTGTGGATCAAGTGCTTTCCTCTTCTTAGAGGGAATCTTGGCCCATGCACGTGAACTGAAATTACGAAAGTGGGTCAGTTTTGGTTCGAGGCCACTCCATGCCTCGTAGGGGGTCTTATCCTTGAAATACCTATGGGGAGATATTTTTTGGATGTAGGTTTCACAATTAAGTGTTTTTTCCCCTGATCTTTGTGGAAGTGACTTTGCATGTAGCATGCAAGATGCCATCTCTTTTAGAGATCTATTTTTCCACTCAACAACTATGTTTTGCTGCGGAGTATAGGGAACCGTGTGCTGCAAATGAATCCCTACCTCATGAAAAATATTATGGATATCATGGTTGACATAATCTCCCTCATTATCAGTTCGAAGGATTTTGATTTTCTTTCCTGACTATGGCTCAACAAGGGATTTGAAATATTTGAGGTGTTGAAATACCTCTGATTTTTTCCTAAGAAAGAAAATCCATGTGAAGCGTGAGAAATCATCCACAAAAATGAGCGCGCACCTTGATTTTCTGATTGATGGATGTGGAAAAGGGCCCATGAGGTCATTATGGATCAGATCTAAAGGAGAATCTCTCTGAGTCTTTCCTTTGTTGAATTTCTCTTGAGGGTGTTTTCCAAGAACACATCGCTCACAAATTCTTTTGGAGAAGTGGATGTCAGATGGAACATCAACCATTCCTTGCTTGCTAAGCTGTTGCATATATCTAAAATTTAAATGACCAAACCTTTCATGCCATATCCTACTACTTTCATCAACATGGGTAAGCAGTAATGCATAATCCGGTTTAATAAATTCAGAAAATGTGTAGATTCTAGATTGATGATTTACCTCACTGGTAGCAACCATGGAATTGGCTTGCATGTCATAGATATCCATTGCATCAAGTGTGAATATGACTCTATTTGTGGTGCTGGAGTTACTCATATGATACATAGAGAGAATATTGATGGAAAGTTTGTGAGTTCAATCCTTCCTTTGATGGTGACCTCGATTGGAGAGTTGTCCCCCATCAGAATAGGAGGATGTTGGAATATTGAGAGGGGGGGTGAATCAATATTACACTTTTTCAACAATTAGCAATTAATTTTAGATTTTCTTAATTACCACAATAGATAAATAATATACTTGTTTGTAAAATCAATTATATAAATATAATTAATAGGAATTACAAGGATTTTATGAAGAATAGTGAAGGACACCAATCCTTTTTAGAGCACCAACTCTAGGAGACACAAATCCCCTTCTTCAAGGCACCAACCCTAGGAAGCACCAACTCCCTTGTCTTTAGGGAACCAACCCTAGGAAGCACCAAATCCCTTGTTTCTTTAGGGCACCAACCCTAGGAAGAACTTGTTTCTTTAAGGCACCAACCCTAGGTAGCACCAACTCCCTTGTTTATTTAGGGAACCAACCCTAGGAAGCACCAACTCCCTTGTCTTTAGGGAAACGACCCTAGGAAGCACCAACTCCCTTAAATTACACTTAAAGGATATGAATCCTTTCGTTCTCCTCCCTTCCACCCTCACTTCATAAGAATCATAAGTTCTTATTCTTGGAATCTGATTCTGTTTTGATCTGCTGATATGGACTACAAAGACACTTTCTTCTCAGCATTATTTCTCATTTATATAGTCTTCCAAATGGTGTGAGCTATGAAGCATTCTGTCCATTTATTTGGACCATCACACCTCTTCATTTAAAATTGACAATAATATCTATTATTATTCAAACATCATTGTGAAGGATGTTAATTCAATGAGAGTGCTTTTTATAAATCGATCACAGGTATGGATCGATTTATTTTAACTCGATTCCATGTCTTTGCAAATGTTGCAAAAATCAAATCTTGCAGAGGCGCTTCCTTCAAACCATTTAAATGTGACCAATAGTGCAAAACCATGAGATTATTAACTAAGCTATGTACCCAACACATCATGGCTTATGTGTTCGTAACCCATGGCTGGGGGCTGGAACCTAGTCCTCCGGTACTTTTGCTTTTGGGTGATTTCTTTCTCATCCAATCTTTCGGAGCTTCAACTCTCTAAAGTGGTTACCTCCCACAAGGGTTGATCCGATGGTTGGCACGATTCCTAGAACCGAATCAATTGTCTGGCTTTGATCCTTACTTATCCTTCCACTATTTAATGCAATGACTGTGATTTAATCAAACATTGAGATGGACGACTATTATTTACTTTGGGACTTCCAGACTTACAACCTCTACAATATTTCAACCTTATGGAGTACATTTCGTTAAAGTAGATTGGTTGATCAATATTTGTTCTTTCTTAGATCGAATATCATATCTTGTTCATAGGTTTCAAGTAGATCGACGACCATGAATTGATCTGTAGTTGGGTGGATAGTTCTTGTTCACTTCTCACAAGGATTGATCCAATGGTTAGCATGAATCCCAGAACCAAATCAAAGGTCTAGATTCAATTCTTAATTATCCTTCCACCGGTTATTCCGATGACCATGACTTAATAAAATGTTGAGATGGACAACCACTATTTACTTTGGGACTTCGGGAATTTGGAGGTTTGGAGGTCTGGGTAATTGCAGTTCCAATTTCCATCAGAGTTGGTCAGCACTGAAGTGGTCAACATGGGAGATATTACGTCGTGTTTTGATATAAAGGTCATGATTCATCCTGGAGGATCTTAGATCAATGATTATCATTGAATTCAAACTTCGACAATTCAGGTAGTTGTTGGTTTACCTCAAAGGACAAACTTCTTGAATGACATAACTTGCTGATGTCATTGCTGAATTGGAACTGGCTGAGTAGCTGCCACATGTCACTTAGATTCATGACTTACGTAACCTTAAAGTGCCAACTAGACCTAGAAACTTGTCACCATTTGATTATGCCATGTGTCCTTGTTGTTGTGTTCTGGTAACGTGGATCTATTATCGTGACACATTTACTCCTCCCGTATCTAACGACTGTGATCAATTCTAGATCAATGGTCTAGATTTAATTCGACCTTTGGAACTTTGGGTTATCCATTCCCAATTCTCAATTCTCCCGAAGTGATATTCTCTGAATAAAACTTGAGCAACTTGACTTGATTTAATGGTCCATCTTTGATGTGAAAAGCCTAACACGATCCAATGGTTGTTGGGATTTTGGCTCTTTATGGATCTCGTGAATACTTGATCAATGACTGTGATCAGTTCTAGATCAATGTTTTAGATTTATTTCGACCTTCGATACTTTGGGTTATCTGTTCCCAATTCTCAATTCTCCCAAAGTGAGATTCCTCGAATAAAAATCAAGCAACTTGACTTCATTTAACTGTCCATATTTGACGTGAAAAGCCTAATACAATCCAATGACTTTTAGGATTTTGGCTGTTAGGGATATCATGAATCCTTTATCCAATGATTGTGATTAGATATTTGATCAATGGTCCATATTTATTTAGGCCTTTGGGACTTCGGGTTATTTGTTCCCAATTATCAATTTTCCCAAAGTGAGATTCCCCAATTAAAACTTGACTTCATATAATGGTCGAGAATGCTCCCGTAGTAGATCAATGATCAGGGATGATTTCATAACCGAAACTTGTGCAATTGTTAACTCAACCCTTGCATCATGCAATGGTTCTTCGCCATTGATCTACCCTTACTGAGATCCGATGGTCAAGACTTAATCAAATGTTTTATTCGAAGGTCCTCCTCTATAACTCCTAGATATGACGATCCTGGTTTGTCCCGAAATCTACATCAGTCAACATGATTCTCCCTCGATTCTTTTGTAGTTTTTACTGTGGGGATTTCAATCCTGATCGCGTTTGTGCAATGCGCTTCCCCTTCTGAGATTTTTGGTGGATTCCTCTGCATGTGGTTTATAACAACTCATCATCATTGCAGTGCACTTCCCCTTCTGATCTTTTTGGTTTTGTACTTGGATTCTAACTGATCGATATCATTGGTCTGTTGGGAATTCGATCTTGGTGGTGGTTTTGCATTGCATTGGTTTTGTGAAATCTAATACGCTACCTCTCCTGAGATTTAGGTAGATTCCTCTGCATGTTGTTCATAAAAACTCATCATCATATCATAATGACATCGACAATTGACATTAGTGACAACACATCAAAGACAATATGTCCAAAAATATACCCCTTTTTCATTGAGGGAAACACACTAACTTCATACACAAATGCCCCATGTTATGATGCTTCTCTCCTATGAAGTCACTCCCCCCCTTTGAAATCAATGGAAAAGGGTTTCTCCCCCTGGGATTAATCTTTGTCTATCTATATGTTGCCGACCAAAATCTAAACACAGGTAACTCCCCCTGCAATCATGCTCTTCCTGCCATAACTGAATGACTCCTCCTATCAATCTGCTTTCTCTTCCTCTGACTATTCTCCCCCTTTCTTTTTAAAAGGATGGTTCTTCTTGACAAGGTCTCTCCCCCTGTCATCTCTACAATATGCCATGTATACCGCTATATACAACATACTAACTTCCATTTAGGGTTTGTCCACTTATAACCACTTTGGGACCAATGCATGATCATATCACATGACTTTACTGAGAGAATACATAACCTGCATTGTTCATGGGTAGATGAATACTTGCAACAAACTATGTCAGAACCTACATAGATTTATATCATCAAACCATGATTCTTTCGATGATTCTAGTTATCTATTCAGTTTTTTGTTCTTCAATACTCATAGGAGTATCAACAAAAACAATTTTTAAGTCTTCCCTAATTTCTCCTTCCCTTCTTTGTTTCTAATTTTTTTTCTTTGAGGAGGAGTTTTAGTGGATCATTAAAATATCATTGAAAAACTTCTGAGATCATCATCACTCAAATCTTCTGGTTGTTCTACTATTGAAGACTCATCATCATCGTCACTATTTTGTGCACCATAAGCTTCTTTATCCTTGTTTTGAGAATTTTCCCTTTTTGTTTTCCATTTGTTGGGTAATGGATAATCTACTTGTATGACATTATCAAGTTCTGGAATTGTGTCAGGTTTTTCTTTAGGAGTTTTCTTGTCTTGAGCTTGATCTACTTTATATGCATAGGTTTAATTATTGTATTCCTTATTATAAGTTTTACCCACCAATCTCCTATTATTAACTTCATCAATCTTAGGAGCAATATATTCATTATTTTTCTTGCTTGGTACTTTAGATTTTCTTTTCTATATCTTCTTATTCTATTTGTTAGGGTTTCCTATATTTAAGGATTACATTCGTATTCTACACTCTCTGGTTTTATGACCAAATTTGTTGCATTTTTTACATTCAATATTGAAGTTTTGCAAAGGAGAAAATGAGTTGTAGTTTCTTTTCTCTGTATTGTCCCTATTGTTCTTATATCTTTGGACATTTATGTTATTGTATTGTCCATAAGATTTGCAATGTATTTCCTTATGATCAAAATTATTGCAAGAGTAACAATATCCAACAAAAATATATTTATTAGGGGAATTCCTTCCGATGATTGTATTTTTCTTGTCATATTTTACTCTAGTAGGGAGTATTGATTTATGTTTATGTGTAATAGTTTTCAATGGTATCATCTTTGCCTTATTATATTATTTTCTTAATGATTTTTCAGAGCATCTGCGTAACTGATTGGTTTCTTGATAGATCCTTGTGATGTAAAAGTTGAGTCTTGAGTGTATGGTTACCTTTGACTAATGATAATTGTATCCAAGATATTTGAACTATTTACAAATTGTGATCCCTTCTTTTCTTTCTCAAGTTCACTTTTTAGCATCTTAATCTCAACTTCTAGTTTCTCACATACTTGTTTTTTATCACCAAGTTGTTTTAAAGTGACTTCTTAAATTTTATTAGCTTCCAGGAGTTGGGATTTTAAATCAATGATGATCTGCTCTGATTCTTTGATAGTTCTTAATGCATCTTTTTCTTTTGATTACTGTGATTCTTCAATTTTTTTAAGTTATGACCTGAGTAACTTGTTCCTCTGTTTATACTTTCTTAGTTCCTCCAGAGCACTAATTAGTTCTTCTTCTAGGTTCACTTCTCCTTCAAATTCATAATTTTCTTCATCATCTACATCATTACTTTGAGTATTCATTCCCGTAAATAGAAGCTCTGAATTCTCATCTTCACTCATGTCTGAAGAACCGATGTCTTCTTTAGAGTAGAAGTTTTTATTTTTCTTATAAATTTTCTTCTTGTATTGGTTTTTTTGGTTGTGAAATTCTTCATCATTTTCCTCCAGCTTGGGATAGGGACATTTGTTAGAAAAGTGTCCAACTCTACCACATTTGAAACATTTGAAGAGTAACTTTCCTTTATAGTTTTGAGATCCTTTCTGGAGTTTCTTTATAAAGTTGTCTTTTTCTACATCAGATATGTCTGACTGATCATCATGAGACATATGTTCCTATTTCTTCTTTGCTTTAGATTCTTTAAAGGCTATTTCATCTCTTGTTGTCTTATCATTCCCTATTCTCATTTCATATGCTGTAAAAATTCCATGAAGCAGATCAACTGTGAGTGTGTCAAGATCATACCTATATTCAATTGTAGAAATATTGGCATCATATCTCATAGGTAATGACCTTAGTATCTTTTTCACAATAGGTTTATCTATAATTTCTTCTCCTGCTGCTCTGATTGAATTAACCACTTCATCTACCCTATGAAAGTATTCAACAATGTTCTCTTCTTATTTCATTTTCAGATTTTCAAACTGAGTTCTATAGGTCTGTAGTTTGTCTTCCCTGACTTTGATATCTCCTTAATATACAACCTCCAATTTTTCCTATATTTATTTGGATAACTTACAATGTATAACCTTCACACATATAGAATTTTTCAACCCTCCTAGAATTGCATTAACTTCTCTAGAGTTGTCATTTCATATTTTCTTTTTTACAACATCTTTGGGTGGAGTAGTTGGTGCAGTGAAACCATCTACAACAGATTGCTAGATATCAAAACCAAGAGCCAACGATAATTTTTTCATTCTTATTTTCCATAGAGCATAGATACCTCCATTGAAGAATGGTGCTGACGTAGACCCCCAACCCTCAGGTCGGAGTCTGCACAGGATCTTTCAATTTTGGCCCCTTAGAGTCTGACTGGCTCTTCAATTTCCCCTTCGGAAAATTTATTCACACACCCAACTGAGTGTATGTCACAGGTCCTTCTGAGTTACGCTCACTTGATCTTTGCACCGAAATGAACTCCACGATCAACACCCAACTGACAGTGGGACTTTCCCCTTTTCCTTTTGGGATACCGGATTTCACGAGTTCGTGAATCCTGTTGTCGAGGGCCTTACCTCTTCGACCTCTGAAACCCGAAATACCAAACACTAGAACCTTCTCTCCACTGACTTCAACTTTCCACTCTTCGCGATTTCGGGAGTTGCGATGATGTGCAACTTTGTCTCTTGACTCCCAGAGTCACAAAATCCGAAATACCGAAATCCCGAAATCCCGAATGTCCACTCTAAGTCCTGTTGCACTTCATGACTTCAAAATTTTCCCTTTACTACTCCCCATTCCTTTTCATCAGTATTTTCGGTATGCCGAACACTGAAATACCAAAATGCTGGTATCTCACTTCCAAGGAGATCAACGGTTGTGGATATCTCCTTGATTCGACATCTGATGCGATTTCATGTACCAGGAGTTTGTGATGCTTGATCTCGAAATCTTTACCTCCTATACCTTCTGGACCCCGAATTACCTAAATACCGAAATGGTTTTCTTCTCTGGGATTTTGTGAACCGGGAGTTCGAAATTCTTGATTCCGAATCACTGTCTCCTCGAGATCCCGGATCTTGAAATGCTAAAATGTCGAAACGCTCCTCCAAAGGTATTTCACGTTTCGTGATTTCAGAGCTTCTTATGTGGAGCACTATACTCCTTGTCAACAGGAATGCCGAAATGCCGATTCCTGAAATTCTTACAAATATCCTGCTGCAACTTGTGATTTCGGGATTTCCTCCCCCCTATGTCCTGATCACTTGTCCTCAAGACCTCTGAAATCCCGAATTCCAAAGTTTTGAAATTTCAACCTCGTCACTCTTCGCCTTTATACATGAAACTCTTTTCACGTTTCGGGGATTTGATCAACCAAAGGTTTCATCCACACTTCGAACTTATCACCCCCGAAATGCCGAAATGATCTCTACGGTCCAATGATCGAAATCAATGGTCCACGTTAAATCCTGCCTTTCGAAGGTAGATCTATCCAACGCTTAACTTCCCCCGCAACTTTCTTGGATCCTATGATCCTCGCTATTTTGGAAGTTCTCCTCAAAGAATTCCGACCATTCAGTTTCCTCCTCAAGAACCTTTGGCTCAAAATCGACTCTGTGATCCTTCTCTGGGGCATGACTTCTGCACAACGACTTGAGCTTCCTGTTTTCTCCTAAATGATTCGAAGGCCCTAACCCTTCTGAGCTTTCTTCGCAAAATCAGGTCTTCAAGGAGACTCCTTCATGCATTCCTTATGGCAATCCTTCAAATACTTCAGCGTACTTGAACTCACGACTCTGTGCACTTTCTCTGCAACAATAGTCCTTCAATCTCTCAACCTTAGTTGATAATTTCTAAGGTCTCGACCAGCCTATGCACACCTTGCATGGCTTCTGTGCTTGTCTTGCACTTCTGCTGAAATGAGAACAACAGTATCCCTCCTGAGCTTTCAGAGATAAACTATGAACCTTCGTCAATGCACTCCTTGTGGACGTTTCACTGCACTTCTTGCAGGAACTCTCTCACTTAGGAAGAGAAACAATTTAAACTCATTTTCTCCCTCTCTCAGACTTCAAACACTTAATATGAAATCATACATACATAGCATAACAAAAAATGCACGACAAAGAGGATAAAACAACCATAAGAAGATCAATTAACATGTATACACAGAAAGCATCATAACACCATGAATCTGAATCAAAGCTTCGTATATTAATTCAGAACTTTTGTACATGGGTTCTTCTCTACAACTCTCTGCTACAACTCTCCTCTTCTCTATTCTAATGTGCTTAATTGATCTCATTCTGATTGATACAATGATACAAAGATGAGGGTGTCTATAGTCATTTTCCCTCATGTTCCTAAAACTGTCTAATCTAGAATTTAAATCTACATACTTTCATTAACTGGGCATAAATGCCTTTTACATCGATAGATGAGAGCAGATTGCTCAAGAACTGTTTAAAATCACTTATTCATAAATGCGCGTATGCCTTCCTTAACTATTTCATTAATATTCCTTCCTTAGTCTTTCAAAATATTTCAAAACATTTTCAACATGTGCAAAAATGTGTTGCACTCATCCCAGTTGTCTTCCACCTCCACGCTCGCTTGTTGCTAGCGATGCTCCTGCATCATACTCCCTCGCTTGAAAATTTTCATGGAATTTTGTTCATGAGTTCTTGCACGGTCTGTCCATGCTTCTGAATTTCTTCTTCATTCTCCCAACTAGCATCTTCAACTGGATGTCCCTTCCATTTGACCAAGTACTCAAAATACTCTTTTCTCCTGGTCATCTTGTTGATTCTCTTGTCAAGTATACTTTCCATCTGTGGCTTTTTAGCTACAGGCATTTGTTTAGTCCATTAAACCTTTGTCTGTTCATTGTCTGCTCGTGCTTCTTCAACTCTGTAAGGGTACAAATCTAATATGTTGTATATCAGTGAAATTCTGATCCCATTGGGTTAATCGATCTCATATGCATTTGCCCCAAATTTCTTTACGATCTTGCATGGTCCAATCTTCATTTTCAGTTTTTTATATGTTCCCCTTGGGAACCTTTATTTCCTCAGATGTGCAAGAATTAGATCATCAACTTCAAACTGAAGTTCTCGCCTGTGTTGATATGCTCTGCATTTATACTCTTGACTCAAATTTTGCAAACGTTCCCTCACTTGGCTGTGAAGTTCCTTCAATGCTTCTGCAAAATCCTCTGCACTAGCACTTCTAGTTTGATTCTATTCTGAATCCTTCAATTCTGAAACTCCCCTTGGTTGCATTCCATACAAAATTTGGAATGGACTCTTCCCTGTTCTTCTATTGAGTGAATCATTGTAAGCAAATTCCTCCTGTGGCAGAGTGTGATCCCACTGACTGTGGTATTCGGTCACTAGACTCCTTAGCAAATATCCCAAGATCCTGTTCACAACTTCTGTTTGCCCATCCGTCTGAGGATGATAAGATGAGATAAATGAAAAATTTATCCCAAGATTCTTCCATAAAGTCCTCCAGAAATGTCCCACGAACTTGGTGTCTCGATCTAAAACTATACTTCTTGTTAAGACGTGAAGTCTGACAACTTCCTTGAAAAACAGGTTCACAATATGAGTTGCATCGCTGGTTTTCTGACATGGTATAAAATGTGCCATCTTTGAAAATCTGTCTACCACCACAAAGATTGAATCAAATCCTCTTTGCATTCTTGGTAGCCCCAATATAAAATCCATGCTCACTGCATCCCACGACCTCTGAGGTATGGGTAATGGCTGGTATAACCCTGTGTTTTTCCTTTTTCCCTTTGTGTGCTAACAAATTCTACATCTTTCGACAAATTTCTTAACATTTGTCCTCATTCCTAGCCAAAAATATGAGCCATTCAGTTTTGAGAACATCTTATCATGACCGAAGTGTCCGACCAATCCTCCATTTTGTTTTTCTTTCAGCAGATTCTCCCTCATGGAGCATTGTGGAATACATAATTGATTTCCCCTGAATAATAATCCATCCTGGATCATATATTTGGTCCACTGGCTTCTGTCCCTGAGAATTGGATTGTCAGATGCCTCATACACCTGTTTAAAATCTGGATCGTCTCTATACATTTCTTTGAGATTATCAAAACCCAAAGTTTTGACTCTAAATTCCTGCATAAGCAAACATTTCCTGCTCAAAGCATCAACAACTTTGTTAGCAGTTCTAGAAATATGTTTAATTGAAAAATTAAAATTCTGCATGTATTCAACCCATTTAACATGTCTTTGGTTCAACTTCTCCTGTTGAGTCACGAATTGTAAAGCATGATTATCGCTATACAAAACAAACTCTTTAGGAACCAAATAATGCCTCCATTTCTTCAGCGCTTGTATGATTGCATAAAATTCCTTGTCATATGTGGAGTACTTAACCTTCGCTTCATTCAGTTTCTCACTGAAGTATGTGATTGATCTGTCATCTTGGCTTAAGATCGCTCCAATTGCAAATCCACTAGCGTCACACTTGACATGAAATGTCTTACTGAAATCTGGCAACACCAGAATTGGTTGTTCAATAATCTTTTTCTTCAGCAAGTTGAAACTTTTTTCTGCTTCCTCTGTCCAATGAAAAGATTTGTGTCTTTTCTTCATCATGTCCATCATTGGTGCGCTAATCCCACTAAAATTTTGGATGAATTTCCTATAGAAACTAGCTAATCCATGGAAGCTTCGAACCTCAAATACACTTTCCGGCGATGGCCAACTCTTAATCGCCTCTACCTTATTTGGATCCATTTTCAGCTCATCTGGAGAGATAACAAAACCCAAATAAATCAGTTATGTCCTCATAAATGTTGATTTCTTCATATTTATCAACAACTTCTCTTGCTGTAATCTCCTCATCATTGTAGCTAAATGCCTCAAGTGTTCTATTTTTGTCTTGCTGAAAATTAATATATCGTTAAGCTATACGATGACGAACTTCTCGATAAACTCTTTCAGGACTTCATTCATCAATCTCATGAAAGTACTGGGTGTGTTTGTTAATCCAAACGAAATAACAAGCCATTCATACAGCCCCTCATTCGTCTTGAAGGTTGTCTTCCATTCGTCACCTTCTCTCATACGAATTTGATGATATCCACTTTTCAAATCAATCTTTGAAAAACACTTTTCTCCAATCAAGCAATCCATCAAATCATCCATCCTTGGTAATGGAAATCTGTATCTGATGGTAATATTATTGATTTCCCTCGAGTCTATATACATTCTCTATCCTCCATCTTTCTTTGGGCTGAGCACTGTTGGAACAGTGCATGGACTGAAGCTCTCTCTAATCAATCCTTTGTCCATTAAATCCTGGACTTGTCTTTTGACTTCTTCATTTTCCTACAGTGTTAACCTGTACACTACTTTGTTTGGTAAAATGGCTCTAGGTATAAGATCAATGTGATGACTTATACTTCTGATAGGTGGAAACGAATGAGGTAGTTCTTCCACTACTATATCAGTGAACTCTTCCAACAACTTTTGGATTTCCTTTGGTAAATTATCCACTCTTGTACTGGTTAAAACAATTCTAGGCTTCCTGACCATAATGAATTATGTATCTTCCTTCTTCTTAACCTCCTTAAGAAGTTCCTTCCCACTCATGAGAAGTACAGTGTTGCTCACTTCTGGTTTCACTTCTTTATCCTTAATCGACAACAACATGTGAGTTCTCCCATTCTTCTCCAGGGTGTATGTGTTCTGTCTCCCATCATGAATCACATTTTTTTCATATTGCCATGGTCTACCCAGCAATACATGACAACCATCCATGGGAATGACATCACATAATATTTCATCTTTATATCCTCCTATTTTAAATTCAACTAAACACTGTTTAGTGACATTTACCTGATGTCCTTTTTGTAGCCATGAAATTCTGTATGGGCTTGGATGTTCAATAGTCTCTAGCTCCATCTTTTCTACCATCTCTGTAGAAACGAGATTGTCTGTGCTACCAATGTCCATGATGACTTTGCATACCCTGTCTTTCATCTTGCAAGCAGTCTGAAAACGTCTGTTCCTTTGGGTTGGGTTCTCTGCCTCCTTCTCTGTTATTAAGAGAACTTTTCTCATCATCAGTGATCTTCCGCCTCAGCATCTTCTGCTTCAACATTCCATCCTTGTGCTTCGGCAATGTGAGTTTCACCACCCTCTTTCTTTCTGTCTGGACATTCATAGGATTTGTGTCCAATTTTCCCATAGGTAAAGCATTTTATTTCTCCACCTTTGCCTCTTCCTCTTCCTCTGGTTTGAGGAAAAGTATTTCTATCAGCATACTGTCCTCTCTGTGAGCTTCCACCTCTCTCAGTTTGAGTTTGAGGTTTCTTCCACTCTTCTTTAGGTTTTTGATTCCTGTCTTGGGAAATTGTTTTGCCTCTGGCATGACTTCTGCCTCAGCCTCTCTAACCTTGCTTCCAGCTCAGATTCTCTTAATATTTTAGAGCCATATGATAAGAATCCTCCACATTCCAAGTGCTCATCATGCTCATCTCATCCTGAATGTCATATCGCAGACCATTCATGTACCTGGCAACCTTTTCATCATCACTTTCCCGATGACCTACTCTGATGTTGATCTTGTAGAATTCTTTAGTGTACTCTTTCACTATCATCAACTTCTATCTCAATTTCTGCATCCTCTGAAATAGAGTGATTTGATAATCCTTGGGTATGAATTTGGCTTTCATCTTCGCAACCATTTTATCCCAACTTTTGATTTTCTACTTGCCTTTGCAGCGTCTGTGAGCCTGCAGTTCATCCCACCATAATGATGCATGCCCTTTAAGTCTAGTAACAACATGTTTAACCTTTTTGTCTTCCTCGACATCCTCATAGTCAAAATATTTATCCAGAGCTCTAATCCAATCTAGAATATCTTCAACGTCTAGGTTCCCCTCATTCATGGGAATCTCCATTTTTGGCCTGGCACTTATCCTTGCAACAACTGTGAATAGGCGTTCATCTGCTGCATCTTCAAATGCGACTTCTTCTCCTTCGTTTCCAGCTTCATTTTCACTTTCATCCTCGTTGATATCCCCAACATTGACTGTGCGCCTCTACGCTATCTCAATGACATCAAGCCTAGCATGTAGTTCACGCATTTCCCTTTCCACTGTTGGATCAGGCATTGGTCTGTCACTTCTTCTTGGTGGCATGGCTACAAATATTTTCTCTTTTCTCTGCTACAGAAAGCAAAGAAATCTTACTCGCTCTGATACCACACTGACGCAGACCCCCAACCCTCAGGTCGAAGTCCGCACAGGATCTTTCAATTTCGTCCCCTTGGAGTTTGACTGGCTCTTCAATTTCCCCTTCGGGAAATTTATTCACACACCCAACTGAGTGTATGTCACAGGTCCTTCTGAGTTATTCTCATGTGATATTTGCACTAGCATGAACTCCATGATCAACACCCAATTGACATTGGGACTTTCCCCTTTTCCTTTCAGGATATCGGATTTCATGAGTTCACGAATCCTGTTGTCGAGCGCCTTACCTCTTTGACCTCCGAAACCTGAAATACCAAACACTAGACCCTTCTCGCCACTAACTTCATCTTTTTTCTCTTCGCAATTTCGAGAGTTGCGATGATGTGCAACTCTGTCTTTTGACTCCCGGAGTCCTGAAATCTGAAATACCGAAATCCTGAAAGTCTACTCTAAGTCTTGTCACACTTCACGACTTCAAAATTTTCCCTTTACTGCTCCCCGTTCCTTGTCATCAGTATTTCCAGTATCCCAAACCATGAAATACCGAAATGCTGGTATCCCACTTCTAAGGAGATCAACAATTGTGGATATCTCCTTGATCCGACGACTGGTGCGATTTCGCGTACCGGGAGTTCATGATGCTTGATCTCAAACTCTTTACCTCCTATACCTTTCGGACCCCGAATTAATGAAATGACGAAATGGTTTTATTCCCAAGGATTTTGTGAACCAGGAGTTCAAAACTCTCGATTCCAAATCACTGTCTCCTCGAGATCCCGGATCTTGAAATGCCGAAATGCCCAAATGCTCCTCCAAAGGTATTTCACGTTTCGCAATTTTGGAGCTTCTTATGTGGAGCACTCTACTCCTTGTCAATAGGAATGTCGAAATGCCGATTCCCGAAATTCTTACAAATATCCTGCTGCGACTTGTGATTTCAGGCTTTCATCCCCCCTGTGTCCCGATCACTCGTCCTCAGGACCTTCGAAACCCCGATTTCTGAAGTTTTGAAATTCCGACCTCGTCACTCTTTGCCTTTATACACGAAATGCTTTTCGCGTTTCGGGGATTTGATCAACCAAAGGTTTCGTCCACACTTCGGACTTATGACCCCCGAAATGCCGAAATGATCTCTACGGTCCAATGATCGAAATCAACGGTCCACGTTAAATCCTACCGTTCGAGGGTAGATATGTCCAACGCTTAACTTCCCCCACAACTTTCTTGGATCCTACGGTCCTCACTATTTCAGGAGTTCTCCTCGGAGAATTTCGACCGTTCAGTTTCCTCCTCAAAAACCTCTGGCTCAAAATCGACTCTGCGATCCTTCTCTAGGGAATGACTTCTGCATAATGACTTGAGCTTCACTTTTTCTCTTGAATGATTCAAAGGCCCTAACCCTTCTAAGCTTTGTTTGCAAACTCAGGTCTTCAAGGAGACTCCTGCATGCACTCCTTGCGACAATCCCTCAAATACTTTAGCGTACTTGAACTCACGACTCTATGCACGTCCTTCAATATCTCAACCTTAGTTGATAAGTTCTAAGGTCTCGACCAGCATATGCACACCTTGCATGGATTCTGTGCTTGTCTTGCACTTCTGCTGAAATGAGAAAAACGATATCCCTCCTGATCTTTCAGAGATAAACTCTGAACCTTCGTCAACACACTCCTTGTGGACGTTTTACTGCACTTCTTGCAGGAACTCTCTCACTTAGGAAGAGAAACAATTTAAACTCATTCTCTCCCTCTCTCAGACTTCAAACACTTAACATGAAATAATACATACATAGCATAACAACAAATGCATGACATAGAGAATAAAACAACCATAAGCAGATCAATTAGCATGTATACACATAAAGCATCATAACACCATGAATCTGAATCAAAGCTTCATATATTAATTCAGAACTTCTGTACATGTGTATTTCTCTACAACTCTCTACTACAAATCTCCTCTTATCTATGCTAATGTGCTTAATTGATCACATTCTGATTGATACAATGATACAAATATGAGGGTGTCTATAGTCGTTTTCCCTCCTATTCCTAAAACTGTCTAATCTGGAATTTAAATCTACCTACTTTCATTAACTGGGCATAAATGCCTTTTACATCGACAGATGAGAGCATATTTCTCAATATCTATTTACAATCACTTATTCATAAATGCGCATATGCCTTCCTTAGTCTTTCAAACTATTTCAAAACATTTTCAACATGTGCAAAAATGCGTTGCGCTCATCCTAGCTGTCTTCTGCCTCCGCGCTCGCTTGCTGCTGGCGGTGCTCCTGCATCAGGTGATTTGTTTTTAGACATTCCCTCTTGTCAATCCATATTCAATATCTACCTTCCAGTTGTTTAGACTGTGCTGAAGGTACCAACTCTGATACCAATTGTTGGAATACTCAGAGAGGGGGGGGGTGAATCAGTATTACCCTTTTTCAACAATTAGCAGTTACTTTTATATTTTGTTAAATACCACAATAGATCAATAATAGACTTGTTTGTAAAATCAATTATATAAATATAATTAACAGGAATTACAATTCTTTTATGAAGAATAGTGAAGGACACCATTCCTTTTTATAGCACCAACTCTAGGAGACATAAATCCCCTTCTTCAGGGCACCAACCCTAGGAAGCATCCACTCTTTTGTCTTTAGAGAACCAACCCTAGGAAGCACCAACTCCCTTGGTTGTTTATGTCACAAACCCTAGGAAACACCAAATCCCTTGTTTCTTTAGGGCACCAACCCTAGGAAGCACCGAATCCCTTGTTTCTTTAGGGAACCAAACCTAGGAAGCACCAAATCCCTTGTTTCTTTAGGGCACCAACCCTAGAAAGCACCAAATCCCTTGTCTTTAGGGAACCAACCCCAAGTAGCACCAAATTCCTTAAATTACACTTAAAGGATATGAATCCTTCCATGCTCCTCCATTCTACCCTCACTTCATAAGAGTCATTAGTTCTTCTTATTGGATTCTACTATTTTTTTTTATTTTATGATCTAGACTATAAAGACACTTTCTTCTCACCATTCTTTATCATTTATATACTCTTCCAACTGGTGTGAGCTACGAAGCATTGTGTCCCTTTATTTGGACCATCACACCTCTTCATTTTAAATTAACAATAATTTCTATTTTTATTCAAACATCATTGTGAAGGTTGTTAATTCAGTGAGAGTGCTTTTCACAAATCGATCATAGGTATGGATCGATTTCTTTTAAATCGATTCCATGTCTCTGCAAATGTTGCAGTAATCAAATCCTGTAGAGGCGCTTCCTTCAAACCATTTACATGTGACCAATAGAGAAAAACCACATGCTTATTAATTAAGCGATGTATGCAACACCTCACTCTTATATGTTCGTAACCCATGACTGGGGTCTAAATCCTAGTCCTCCGGTACTTTGGCTTTCAGGTGATTTATTTCTCATCCAATCTTCTGGAGTTTCAACTCTCTGAAGTGGTTACCTCTCACAAGGGTTGATCCTATGGTTGGCATGATTCCTGAAACCAAATCAACAATCTGGCTTTGATCCTTACTTATCCTTCCACCGTTTAATCTAGTGGCTGTGACTTAATCAAACATTGAGATGGATGAATATTATTTACTTCGGGACTTCAAGACTTCCAACCTATGCAATCTTTCAACCTTCCAGAGCACATTTCACCGAAGTAGATCGGACAACCGATATTTGTTCTTTCGTAGATGGACGATCCTATCTTGTCCATAGGTTTCAAACAGATCAACGACCATGACTTGATCTGTAGTTAAGTGGACGGTTTTCCTTCATTTCTCACAAGGATTGATCCAATGGTTAGCATGAATCCTGAAACCAAATCAACGGTCTATATTCAATCCTTAATTATCCTCCCACCACTTAATCTGACGACTGTAACTTAAATCAAAGTTTGATATGGAAGAACACTATTTACTTCGGGATTTAGGGACTTTGGAGGTACAGAGGTCTGGGTGATTGTTGTTACAATTTCCATCGGAGTTGGTCAGCATCAAAGTGGTCAACATCGGATATCTTATGTCATGTTTTGATCTCACGATCATGATTTGTCCTGGAGGATATTAGATCAACGCTTATCATTGACTTTGGCCTTCAATTCTTCTGGTAGTTGTTGGTCTCCCCCGAAGGAAAAACTTCTAGAGTGATGTAACTTGCTGATGTCACTGTTGACTTAGAACTGACCGAGTGGCTACCACATGTCACTTATATTTGTGACTTACGTAACCTTAAAGTACCAACTGGACCTAGAAACTTGTCACCATATGATTGCGCCATGTGTCCTTGCTGACGTGGATATCCTACCGCAACACATGTCCTCCTCCTGGATCTAACGACTGTGATCAGTTTTAATTCAACAGTCTAGATTCATTTCGGGCTTCGGGACTTTGGTTTATCCATTCCCAATTATCAATTCTCCTGAAGTGAGATTATTCGAATAAACTCGAGCAACTTGAATTCATCTAATGGTCGATATTTGATGCAAAAATGCTAACACAATCCAACGATTGATGAGATTTCGACTATTTCTGGATCTCATGAATACTTGATGAACGACTGTAATCAATTCTAGATCAATGGTCTAGATTCATTTCGACCTTCGGGACTTTTGGTTATCCTTTCCCAATTCTCAATTCTCCTGAAGTGAGATTCCCCGAATAAAACTCGAGCAACTTGAATTCATCTAACGGTCCATCTTTGACGTGAAATCTTAACACGATCCAACAGTTTTCAGGATATTGACTATTAGGGATCTCGTGAATCCTTGATCCAAGTACTGTTATCAACTCTTCGATCAACGGTTCAGATTTATTTCGGCCTTCGAGACTTTGGGTTATTCGTTCCGAATTATCAATTTTCCCAAAGTGAGATTCCTCGATTAAAACTTGACTTCATCTAATGGTCAAGAATGCTCCGGTAGTAGATCAACGATCAAGGATGATTTCATAACCGAAACTTACACATTCTTTAACTCAACCATTGCATATCACAATGGTTCTTCGCCATTGATCTTCCCTTAATGAGATATGATGATCAAGACTTAATTGGATGTTTGATCCGAAGGTCCTCCTTTGTAACTCCCAAATTTGACCATCCTGGTTTGTCTTGAAATCTACATCAGTGGACAGGATTCTCCCTCGATTCTTTTGTAGTTTTTACTATGGGGATTTCAACCCTGATCGTGTTTCTACAATGCACTTTCCCTTCTGAGCCTTTTGGTGGATTCCTCTACATGTTGTTTATAACAACTCATGATCATTGCAATGCGCTTTCCCTTATGAGATTTTTGGTTTTCTACTTGGATTCTAACTGATCACGATCACTGGTCTGTTGGGAATTCGATCCCGATGGTGTTTCTTCATTGTGCTGATTATGTGAAATCTAATACGCTACCTCTCCTGACATTTAGATAGATTCCTATGCATGTTGTTCATAAAAACTCATCATCACATCATAATGACATCGACTATTGACATCAATGACAACACATCAAAGAAAATAGGTCCAACAGAGAACCTTTGCATGCATCCAATGAAGAATAAACCTTTTTTGTTGTAGCCATGTGGTGTGATGCTCCTGAATCTACGATCCAAGCATCATGAGAGGAGTTGATGGAAATCAAAGCATGGCTAGAATTTCCTTTCTTGGGATTCTGATCTTCTGGCTTCTTCTTCTTTCAATCCTTGGGGATGCGATCTCCAAGGTTATTTTGCTGAAGTATTTGGGTCATTATATCTATTTGTTTATGCATACATGAGGATTCTAGATGGAATCCTTTATGGAAGTAAGATCATTTATCCCCTTTTCTTCCCTTTCCAGCTTTTGATCCAGAGGCATCGTTGAAGGGTTTTGAGTGCCCTTCCTTCTTTGGATTTTCATGGGATTTCCTTTTGTATTCATCTTTAGAATTCTAATTAGGGATGATTTTAAGGATGGAAATTTATTTTAAAATGTAGAAACCTTGGTGAATCTTACTAATCCTTCATATGCCAACTATAAATGTTGGGCGATATTTTTGTAAAAATATTCAAATTTCTAAGGATTTTATATAGTTTTATAAAATTTGGGTGATTTTTAAGGTAAAATGATTTTATCCTATAGAATTTGGGCGAATCATTTTTAAAATAGCGAATCTCGTTTTTGGAAAAACCATGGAAAATTAGCCCATGAGCGAAATTTAGCCCCTAAAATCATCCATGATTCTAATATTGATGACTACTACTATATTGCACAACAAGTGCATGTGCCTTTGGGCCTTTGATTTTTCTCATGTTGATGAGATTTCTATGCTCTTGTGTCAGTGACAAAAACTGAGCATTATGGACCAAGTTTTGAGAGAATGGTGAGAACCATTTGTTTCTCCTCCTTAGATTTATCAACCCCACAAGCCTTGAGTTGCAGCAAAAAATCCTTATACTTGGTAAAGAACTCTTGGATATTGTCGAAGATTTTTTCATCCAATGTGTTAAATTCCACCTCAAGCATGTGTCCCCTCATCTCATCCTATTTTCCAAAAATCCCTTCCATGGTGGTCCAGGCTTCATTGGGGGTTTTACAGCAGGATATGTGAAAGAGAAGTTCAGGAGAAATGGGACTGCATATTGTTCCAAACGGTTCATCCATTCGATTTAGATACTTGGATTTTTCTATGGATAATGTTGGTTCTATCTCTGTGTTCATGGTTAACCTGTACAATCCTTTTATTTGAATATGCATTATCATCTTCTCCTTCCATGCAAAGTAATTGTAAGGTGTAAGAATGAATTATTTTGAAAATTCCATTTTTCCGCTGTCTTCAATCTTCGGTACCTGCAAAAATAATTTGGTGTGTCTTTTCCCTAGCATTCCATCAGATTTGATACCATGTAAATGTGTTGAACCTACATAGAATAGATCTAGCTGGGAATCGACATACATAGTTGCAGAGAAAATAGAAGAAAAGAGAAGCAGGAGAGAAAGAATGGAAGAATTCTCACTAACCAAAAGAATGAATGATAATTTACACATTATATGCTCTGTATAACTCAACCAATGCACACTGGAGGAGAATATTATGTGCCATAGTGGTGGTATAGAGTGATCTAGACACACACCAGTAGTTACAGGAATAAACTGCCACCTAGTCTAGTCTCTCGGGCAGTTATGGGAGTGAACTGCCACCTAACTGAGTTAACTAGTCTATCAGTCTTCATTTAAATGACTGAAACAAAGTGAAGTAAGGATGAGATAAGGGAATCATGGGTAATGATCTAGTCTGGTGATGATCCCAATGTTGGATGGTGATAATCCCAATGTATCATCTAGACTCCACTCAATTGATCAAATTAAAGTTAAAACTGAAGAGAATATTCGCCCTAGAGGAATATTATTCCTAAAATATAGGACACTGAATAATGACAAATAAACATAGGAAAAACCTTAGGAAAAAGAAATCCTAGGTGTGTCTGAAGTAACTCCACCAAATTTGTTATCCAACTCGTCGTCAAAATGAATATTTCTGGAGACATTCCCTCATCTGACCAACCTTTTCACCCCGAAGGTGATACTTCCTCCAATTATCATACTTTTTAGTCCCATCAATTTCAGCGAGACCTATTCCTCCCTAGAGTGGATATGAATAAATTTTATGGCTCAGATCCCATGGGATAGGTCACCCAAATGGAACATTACTTTTCTTTGCATGGAATTACTGATTGGTTGGCCAAACTCCATTACGATGTTCTCCATTTTTATCCTAAATGTCGGTAACAGTGGAAATGGCGCAAAAAGGCTTGCCAAGGGTATGTGGCTTGGACACCATTTTTTGCAGAGCTCTATGTGTTGGCATGTCTTACAGGAAGAGTGTGCTTGTCATTGATGGAAAGAACAACAATGACGATGGAAAACAGGAAAAACATAAGATCAGGAGGAGAAGCGAAAAATATGCAGAGATCAAAGCTCAGAAGGGAAAGCGCAGTACAGAAACATGATCAGGATCAAATCCTTGATCGTGGATATGCTTTGAGAGTCCTCACGACCGTCGGATCAATTTAAGTGGAAGGATAGGATAAGCAGGGAAAAGTGGTTGAGAATTTAATTGTTCGAATTTTCTTCATCCGTCAGATTGATTTAAGTGGAAGGACAAGATAAGAAAGGGCTGAGATCTAAGATCTCAATCACACAAATTTCCGTCAGCCATCGGATTGAAATAAATGGAAGGATAGGATAAGAAAATATGGACAGTCGTTGGATTTAAACTAAGGAAAAATTGCATTGCAGATAGATCAAGTCATTGATCTAACATCTTGATCAAACGAACATCATTCGTTTCAGCTCTAAATTTATGAGGAGGTTACGCTACGAAAAAATCTCACTTCAATATTTTTCAATTTGAGATTTAAAATCCACGAAGTCCAGAGAGCCGAAATATATTCTTGAGCATCGGATCATCTGAAGTAGATCGCAGTCGTTAGATCGTCCGAAGAAGATATCAAGCATCATATCATCCGAAGTGAATCTGGGTCGTTTGATCCAGAGCGTCATTTTGAGATTTGAAATCCCCAAAGTCTCGAGAGACGAAATAAATTCTTGACCGTCGGATCATCCAAAGTAAATATCGATCGTCCGATTATCCGAAATAAATCTCAGTCATCATATCATCCAAAGTAAATCTCAAGCGTCAGATCGTCCGGAGTGGATACGGGATGTCTGATCCAAAAGATACGTGGTGTAAATCTGTGGATTTCGAGTAAAGACCTGAAGTAAGCCTCAAAAGTCCGATCCAAGAGGACACGTAGCAGTAATCCACATACTTCGAGGGGAAGTAAAGTTTGAGACTTGAGATTTAAAAAGTTTGGAGACCCTGTTGGAAGCCACCAATTCTGTCAAATTTATCATAATTAAAAGTCATCATAAAGGGATAAAATCCTTATGTGGCTGCCTCCTCCTTACTTTTAAAAGTGATTCTACCTTTTGGATTCAAGGCGATTGATTGGGCTAAACTTTTCTTATAAGTTTTTCGTTTAATTTTTCGTTTGTTTTGTTTTTTAAAAATTCATGACTGTAAGCATGAATTTAAATAAAAACTTGGTTTGGGTAATGATTTTGTAGTTATAGTTTCTACCTAATAAATTTCACTTTGAAGGCACCCATATGTTGCTAAAATTCAAGTTTTATAACCTTATTGATTAAATCACCACCACAATATTTATGCATTATGGGTATCATGACTTAATTGGTTCTATGGTTGATCATTTGGTTTTATTTTTGAAATGTATGAATGCATGAAACATTGGATTAACATTGATATGTGTTGCACGCCCTCAACAGTCATATGAAGTTTCATGTCGCTTGGTATTGGTCTGACGTACCCATGAGTACACCTCTGTTACACATGATTTTGGTCATCTTGGTGATGTATTAACAATGGTGTACTCAGGCTCCCAACAAGAACTTTCTCCTGAGAAAAGTGGCATTTATCTCCTTCGAGAAAACATATTTTCAAAGTGAGTTCATAGGCTGCCTATAGCCTAGGGTGCGAGAATGACCCATTCTCACAGACCACCTTCATCTAGGGTGCGAACGTCTCTCACTGTGCTCTATACATAGGGTGCGAACTTGTTTTCAAGCTTGGAAAAAAGATGAAGTCTCGAGGGTTCTAGAAGGGAATCTTCTAGAAAATGTGTTGGCATTCTAATGGTTGTCATTTTACTGGTTTCCCTGATTTGGTGGGATCATTCTCATCCATGTAACCATCTCACCCTCTCCTATATATTGAAAATATTCTCATGGAAAAGGTTAAGCAAGATCAATTGAAGAATTGGTGAAGGAATTGTGTGAAGAACCCAGCTTGAACAGAAGCTTGGAGACTCTAGTAGGTCTATCAAGAGGAATTGGATCTTCTTCATGCAAGGACAGAGCAAGTGTGTGTGTTGGAACCAAGAGTCACCGAAAGGAAGCTTGCGACATCAAGGCGATCAGGTTGTATCTTCTACTTTCGATTAATATGATACAATGACATGTACTTTTCCCATAAAGTCATTCTTACTTTATTGTGTAATTCCTTGATCATACACATAAGTTGATGATTGAATACATTTTGCTATCTTCACTTTGGTTGGTTTGTGTTGTCTTGGTCTTGACCTCATGAGAGCACTGGAGCGAAGCAGGAGTAACAGAGACCGAAGGAAGCAATACAAAGGTATGTTACTTGTTCCTCCTTACTAGCTAATTCAATGGTCATAACTTAGGGAAAGAGTCATGTCTTGTCCTATTTTGTTCTAGATCCAGGTGGATCTAGGGAGATCTGTTAGTGTTCACACCTACCGATTAGTCTGATGGTCCCTCTTCTTCTGGGCACTCTCCTCCTGGCTTCATTCCAACACTTCCTCAACCCCCTTTTGGAGGAGCTTTTCCATCCTCTATCGGCGACAATAATCCTAGTGGCACCATCCCATCATTCACACCAAGTTACCAGATTTCTGTTGGTGGATAGTTTCACCAAGGAGGTTTGACTCAACCCCCCCTTGTAGGGAAAATTCCTATTGGAACACAAATCCCAATTGGAACACAAGCCCCAATTGGAACTCAACTTCTGATTGGAGGACAACCCCCACTGACCCCACCCTACGAACAAAACATACCTCCATCCTTGGCCCAGTATTGGAGCCATCTGATACAACATAATCCTCAATCGACTGGGGGGCAACAGCTGCCAGCTACATTTGTTATACCCCCTAGTGTAGGCGAACCATATCTAGGTACGTCCAATCCTATTTGGGGCTCAAATGATCAAACTCACGTCCCTGTTCACAGATAAAATCCCATGGGCTACTTTGCTCTACAACAACCACCAAATCTTCCTGGGTCTTCGCATTATATGCAGACTTCTTATGGTCCCACTGGTTTTTTGACGGGACTCCCTCCATAAAGCCACTAGTACCCGCATGTGAATAGACAGTTACCCTTCTTGGCCACTTTGGAACTCCCAGATCTGTCAAGGATTTTAAATGATCCAATCCGTCACTCTCCCCAATGGCCCACTATACTAGCCAAGTTACCGTCCGACATCCCTAAATTTGATGGCAAAGCGGGAGAGGACCCAAACAATCACGTGATGACTTTTCAGCTCTGATGCTCATCCAACTCCTTGATGGATGACTCTATTTGTTTACGTCTTTTTCAAAGAACTCTCACTGGTTTTTCCGCGAAGTGGTATATAGAATTACCACGAGGTTTCTTCTTCGACTTCAACACCCTAGCTATGGCTTTCCTCACCCACTACCAGTTACCGATCCGTTATGAAACAAGGATCAAGATTTTGAGTTCTTTCAAACAAAACAAGGCCACTCATATATCCAATCACATTCATGAGTGGCAATGGAGACGACATCTCATCAAACTCGAACTTCCCAATCAGTTGCTGGTAGAGTGGTTCACAAAATCATTTGTGAACGACATCAGTCGTGACATCGCCATGGGTGGAGTTGTCACGAAAGAAAAGGCCATAAGTTGTGCTCAATACCTTGACCTCGTTTATTCGCAAATGGGTACTCTTTACGACTTACTCCCTGATGGACCTCGTCCTTCCACTTCTGCCACTTCAACTACTCTAGCTGCTTCTCATGCGACCGACAGTGTGATTGGAACTTTGCATGCCCAACCAAATTCCACCTCAAGCAACAACCCCAAACCCGCTTCTTCTAATGTTCAAAATGATCCGTCTACTACCCCTCCCACTGACAAGACTTCTGAGGTAAATTCACTTCAATCTACCCCATTCGGTAAAAACAAATCCAGAAAGGGAAAGGGTAAGAATAAGGCGGACAAAAGTACTTCACAAGCAAAGAAACCCAAAACTCCACCTGTTGACGATAGGGATAAGCACAAACCTCGATACCCTTGTCTTATCTGTGGTGATGATCACTACACGAAGGATTGTCCACGACGCGCCGAGGTTACTAATTTCCTTCAAGGAGCCTCGAAACCACCCACTCCGGCCATTTTGTCCCAACCCTTCCCCTCTCAACAACAGGCCTAATTGGTCATTCATGACCAACCTTCCCCTTCCACTACATCCTATGTATTAATGTGTACTGGAGATTCAAAGAAGAATGACATCACACTTACCACTTGAGCCAAAGATTATTCTCCCTCGAAAGAGAAGGTTGATGATATACCTCCTTCATTGGTCCAACCATCTCCCACGACTCCACCTACAAATGGTCCTCTTCATCTCGAACGACCGAGCCTTGACACAGTTCTTTGCCCCCCTCCAAAGGGTGTCATTCGGAAATCAGCTTTCAATCCTGATGCTCGTGCTTCCCAGAACTACAACATTGTTGAAGATCTGGCCCAAGCACCTTCTGTGATGTCAGCCCTCGAAGTCCTTCAAAGTTTTCCCACACAAAGAAAGGCACTATTGAAAGCTATCGATGGAATTGACTCGACGGACACAAATTTAATAATTTTTTACTTGGAAGATCACATTCCAAGGTTACCCCCTCAACTCGCATTCTAAATCCAAGTGATTATCTCTGACAAAAACATTTGTAGAACCGTTATCGACGAGGGTGCCTCGATGTGTGTCATGTCTATTACCTGCTAGAAAGACATCGACTCTCCCTTTTTGACTGAATCCCATAACACCATCAAAGCCTTCAATGGCTCTGGTTTTAAGCCCTACGGTGTCCTTCCTTCATTGCCAATCATGCTAGAAGGAAAAATGGTCCAAGTCGAAGTGGAAGTATTTGACGCTCCTCTCGATTACAATCTTCTGCTTGGCCGTAGCTGGATTGATTCCATGTGCGCCATTGTGTCAAATCTTTTTCATGTTGTACGTTTCCCACATCAAGGAAAGGTCATTACCATCAACCAATTAACCTTCTTTAACTCGGATACGTGTATTTCCAACATACCATTTATCGCCAAAACCTCCCCCCCGATTACAAGAACGTCAGTGTAGGTCTTCTCAAAGACTCTTCATTAATGGGTACCTTCCCCACTCCACCACCCGATGTTCCACACTCATCTATCACTTCAATCAACATGATCTCCACCTCGATTCATGGAGCACCTGTGTCTCACGACCCATGGATGGTACCTGACCCTGGCGATCATCTTCGTTATGACGACGCAATACCTTTGAGTCCGATCGAATCTGCCTATCAGGCCATTCAATCGACAACCCCCTCTACACCCTCTCTTGGTGAATTATCTCCAGATCCTTTCTGCGTCATTTTTCCCATGGACAAGATGATTATGTCTATCATGGAAGACATCCCTTCGAATGATGGACATCACCATTCTATCCTCTTCCTAGAACAACACACCATCAAGAGTTACCAATGGATCTCGACCCCGTCGACCGTTGTCTTCATTTAAACTGTTCCCGAGTCCACACACAATGTGTTTTCTGAAGGGAACATAAGCAATATCTCACCCACTATTCTCCTCGACATATCCATCAAACCTGGAATTGTTGAAAATGTGCATATCGGAGCTTCGTGTTCCCTTGATGAAATCGTCACCTATAAGTCACTTTTCAAAGAATTTCATGACGTCTTTTCCTGGAGCTATGAAGAAATGCTGGGTATCAACCCTGACATTGTGATACATGAGATCAAGACATACCCAGACGCTAAACCCGTCTGGCAATGCCTTCGTCCAGTTCACCCATGTAAAGTGGATGCTATTAAGCTTGAACTTGAGAAACTTCTCAAAGCCGACTTTATTTACCCAGTGGCCCTCATTGATTGGGTTTCCAATCTTGTCTCGATCGACAAAAAACAAGGTACCATCCACGTATGTATTGATTATAGGGATATTAACAAAGCTTGTCCTAAATACAACTTCCCTACCCCCTTCATCAATCAGATTGTCGACGATTGCGCTGGAAGCAAAATCTTCTCTCTGATGGATGGTTTCTCTGGATATAATCAAATCAATATTGTTCCTGAGGATCAACACAAGACTTCTTTTATTTGTCCTTGGGGCACTTTCGCCTATCGAAAACTTTTTTTCGGTCTAAAGAACTCTATCGCAACTTTTCAACGCGCTATGTCTTATGCCTTCCATGATATCAAGCACATCGTGCAACCATATATTGGCGGTTTACCTGCTCATTCCATGCGCCGAGTCGATCATCCAATCCACCTTCGAGCCATTTTCATCTGCTGTCGGTTTTACCATATATGCTTGAATCCTCACAAATGCGTTTTCTACGTAGAATCCAGCTGACTTCTAGGATTTATTGTTTCGTGTCAAGGGATCAAGGTAGATCCTTTAAAGTTGAGGCGATTCTCAATCTCCATCCTCCTTCTACACTTCGCCAGTTACAAAGTTTGCAAGGGAAAGCAAACTTTCTTCATCATTTCATCCCAAAATACGTCGAGATAACTCTTGGATTTACGTGACTACTCAAAAGGGGTCTGAGTTCGTATGGGATACCATTACAAACAAAGACTTAGAAGCTTTGAAACTGTCCTTGACACATGCTCTTCTTCTCTTCCTCCCCAATTATAGTCGCGATTATTTCCTCTACCTCGTAGCCTCAGATTACACCATCGCTATGGTTCTCATCCAAGATGATGATTCTCATGATTCTCATGTTATCTATTACTTGAGTCGAAGTCTAACGCCTACCGAAACCAAGTATTTACATGTCAAAAAACTAGCCTTGGCAACCTTCCAAGCATTTCAACGCTTCCAGCACTATATCCTCTCTCGCAAGACCACTGTGATTTCTAACTGCAACGCTATGCAACACATCCTCACACATCAATTTCTAGGGGGAAAATACTCCAAATGGATCATGATACTCTAGGAGTTTGACTTGGAATTCGAATGAGCCAAGTCCAAGAAGACCTTAGTGTTCGCCGAGTTGATATGCGACTTTTCCTACTCTGAAATGAAAAATGTAGCAACAGATTCATTACCTGATGAATCCCTTTTCCTAATTAGTTCTGATGATCTTTGGTATGGAGATATCATCATATATCTCCAACCCCAAACTTTCCAACCCAAATTGTCCAGTACTGACCGGTGTCGAATACGCTACCAAGCCCGTCAATATATTATCCTCGGGGATACTCTTTATCGTCGTGGGATTGACTCCGTTTTTCGACGCTGTCTCACGTTCGATGAAGACGATAAAGCCTTAAATGACTGCCATTCTAGAGCCTGTGGTGGTCATATGTCTAGGTATGCTACTGCCCAGAATATCTTAAAAGCAAGGTATTTTTGGTCTTCTTTATTTAACGATTGCATAATCGCCGTCCAAAAATGCTACACTTGCCAGACCTATAATCATAAGATACGGTCACATCCCACTCCTCTTCACCCTGTGGTCTCCATTGGTCCTTTTGCAGAATGGGGTCTCGATTTCATGACATGTCACCCCCACTCGGCCGGGGGGCATGGATACATTATTGTAGTCGTAGATTATTTTACAAAATGGGTCGAGGCGATGCTGACATTTGACAATACTGGAAAGAACGCAACATTATTCATTTTAAATCACATCATAGCTCATTTTGGTGTTCCTCAGGCTATCGTCACCGATCATGGTATCCACTTTAGAAACTTCATGATTTCCGAACTCACTGAAAAGTTGGGTCTTCTCCATGAAAACTCAACGCCCTATTACCCACAAGCCAACGGCCAAGTCGAAGCGATTAACAAAGTTCTCATAACCATGCTTCGACGAATGATAGGGATTCACAAAATAAGTTGGCACACAATGTTGTTTTCAACATTGTGGGCTTACCGAACATCCGTGAATTCTGCTACTGGGTTTACACCTTTTCGGTTAGTCTATGGTTTATAAGCCATTCTCCCGATTGAATGCGAGATACCCTCTTTAAAACTAGCCGTCGAACTCCTACCAAACACTTCTGCAGAAGAAGAATGTCTGTTCTATCTCATGATATTAGACGAAACTCGACGCGACGCTACCCTAGTCATAGAATCCTAGAAGAAACGTGTCAAGGCCCAATATGACAAACATGTCAAGCCTCGCATTTTCTTCGAAGGAGATCTGGTTCTCCTCTACGAACAAGATTGAGATATGCTAGGAGATGGAAAATTCGAAGCCATGTGGAAAAGTCCTTATATCATTAGACGAATTTTGGAGAAAGGAGCTTACGAGTTAGTAGATTACGATGGTATCTCTTTGAGTCAACCCAGAAATGGGTTGTACTTAAAGAAGTATTACGCATAAGATCACCTGTGCACAAGTACTTGTATTTTATTGTATCATACTTCTTGTGTGTTACTGTAGTATGCTTTTTCGTTATCTGGTCTCTACCCCTATGTGATGTTGTGTTTGATTTCCAGATGTCGGAGTCGTTGCTACCCCACATTGGCTTCGCTGATGGCGCTAGATGTAGTACTCAAAACCTTGCTTTTACTGCATGGGAAATTTAAGCCCCTACAAACGAACTTATCACTCTACGAGGTGTGTGCCTCGGCCGTGCGACCAACAATATTGCAGAGTATAGCGTCGTTATCGAATTTTTGATTGATTCTATCTCGCTCAATATCCGTTGCTTGGTTGTGTGACTCGATTCGCAGCTCGTAGTACTACAGTTAAGTAATGTCCATGCCATTCAAAGTCCTACTTTGTTACGGGTATATTTGCGAATTCGCCTCTTGGAACGTTATTTTGATTATATTGACTATCAGCATATTCCTAGATTTCTAAATACATTAACTGATGCATTAGCTAACTATGTATTAGATAGACATTTGGGTCATTTATAAATCAATCATATCACAAGTATGACACAAGACAAGATAAACCAGTAGAAGCCGTATGTATATATAACGATAAAAAAGTTTTTTACAAAAAAGTTATGTCCGAAGACCAAAATTTCCAAATCTGAATCTCATAGCTTCTACAAAGTGACGTAATGGATGACGTTCATGGTAACACACGACTACCCAGGAAACCCTATGAAGCAGTCCGCCAACAGACTCTGACACCCCCACCGTATGACATTGATAACGTCGTGGAACCTCTCCAAGAGGCATGTTTGGAATGTCTGCAGTCAAACCCTCTAAGTTTTGTTCCACTGCTTCATAATCTTCAGTGTCCCATCATGGAACTGGAGCCACCTCTCCTCATCACTGAATAGTAGAAGTATCCAGTGGTCGATAAGGCCCCACGTCTGTGTCATCAAAAAATATTTTTTGTAAATTAGACCTTGGACGAACATAAAAACATTTGCATATGATAAAATTCACAAAAACATTTAAAAAGTAAAAAATGTGTACTTCTTATCGAGATCTCCCCACTGAGCACCCTTGGGTAGGGCCAAGTCCGGATCTCCTTGGAAGTCCAACCCAGCATAGGCATAATCATCGACCATCAGCATTTGTGGTCACAACCAGTCAAAGAAGGAATCATTGTATTTGATGATTGGTTCAGCTACATTCTTGGCCATGAGGTTACACCACCTCAGCATTCTCGGATCCTCTAGAGCTGGTAAACCCCACTCACCCTGCAACCTCAGTAAGGGAACCCTCTCAAGAATGAAGGACAGCAACAATAACCCGTACCCAAATTACTTCAGGTCGCCTCTCCTGCATTTAGTCAACTACCTCTTCACGCTATGAAGGACTGCGTCTACCCAGTTAAAGACCCAAGGATCAGTATGCTCTATGGCATACTGAAAGTAGCTCTGGAGATCCATGTGTGGAGCAATGCTCCCAGCCATACAATCAATGGTGAACAAAATAGTGCAAAGGGTCAAATCCTACACCCCCCAAATGACCACTTTTCCTTTGCTCCTTTCCGCCTCTGGAACATAGTACAAATGAAAATATTCTCTCATAGGAAGCCCACCACCTCGGCTACCAGTCAATCTAGTGTGGTACCCACGCTGTGACAATTATGTCAAGAGGTAAACGTCCTCGATATCCAAGGACAATGTGTGGACCCCTACATGGAATACTTGTTGGTCCACGTCCCACATATGAACAAGATACTCCAATAGCCTGACTTGGGCCCTCATACCCAGGATCCAAAAGAATTTCAAGAGACCACAGTCTCGCAAAGAGGCAACGGTGCCCAGGTTATTCCCAGCAATAGAATCATCTTCTTCATACTCTCTTTCACGCCATTTCAGAACCATGGTGATAGCCAAATTCCTGCATAAGACACATAAGAAGAAGGTCAACAACTCTCTTCAACACTTGGTACATTTTTCATTGAGCAAACATTAAAGAAAATTTTCACTTTGTGGTTCTCGCAGGTGCCCCTTTGGCACAGTGCGAGGTTCTCGCAGGTTCCCCTTTGGCATAGTGTGAGGTTCTTGCAGGTGCCTTTAGGGCCACCTGTGAGAATGATGCATTCTCGCAGGTCCCGTGTGGCTAGCTTGCGAGAATGCCTCAACGCAAATTTGAGCCCTAAAACAAGCTCAAAAACTTGAATTTACCAATGAAAATTAAAAATTGAACCATGAAAAGATAGAAGACGAGGCGCTTACCTCACTGCCAGAGACGGTTCGCCGAATGGATGCTCGTAACTTTCGCAATCGAGCATCGAAATTCAAGGGAAAAAGAGGGGTTTTGGGCTAAAATATTGGCAAAGTTACAATGACTATGGTAAAAAGAACTTTTACCCACTTATATTTACTTTTACCATTTTTGATAGTTTTTTATAATTGTTTTATTTATTAAACCTAATGCAAAGGCAAGGTATCTAGCCTGAAATCAACTCAAGGTATTTTACTTTTACAAAAATTTCAAAACTTTTAGGAGAGGACAACGGCTCCTTCGAGACCCCTCTTAGTTTCATTTTTCAAACGCATTCTTGTAACGGGCCCATACATGCCCACATGTCAACAAAGCTAGAATAGTTTTTGAATTTCTGCTTTCTTAGATCAGAAAACTAGGAGAGTTTAAAAGTTTGTAACGGGCCCACACATGCTGACATGTTCAATCTAGGATAGTTTCCTGCTTTTTCTAGATTAACTCACACATAGGGAGTTAAAGGATAGTAACGGACCACAATGTCCACATGCTAGTCTCCTAGGGATTTTAAAATTCC
>SNQJ01S0073052.1:132364-147614 GCA_010110895.2 Picea sitchensis | reverse complement strand
ATATAGAGTTATTTCAACAATTTAAAATTCAAGAACTACATAAAAATTAAGCATTAATCATGCCATTCATCATCAGATAAACTCATACACATTGCACACAAATTTTTACGTGGAAACCCAACTGGGAGAAAGCCACAAAAACTTTTCTTAAATAGTTTCAAGATTGTACAAGCACCAACTTGGAGGAAGCACCCACTCCCTGCATTTTCCATCACCTACTGGAATGCAACACAAATCCCCTTGGAATATTTTAAATGATGATATAGGATCAAATAAACCTTCAAATACAATCCCAAATTCACTTCTTAAATCTGCAGACAAAACTGCTCAGAACTGTACCTCAAATCTGCGAACTTGTAATATTCGCCATGAGCTCAATTTTCCATTTCTAATTCTAAAACATGGGCCTAAAATATTAGGATATGTTCTCCTTATAATACAATAAGTGGAATTCAATTTGGACCTACCAAGCTTCAGATATAACCATTTTATCTTGAACACCTATTTGGGACTAGTTTTTGGATTAGTCACAAACCCTAACTTCCAACACATATAAATCCATACATGTAATGAATCATGATATAAAACTTATACCCAATATTGTTTAATATATTATTTGAAATCACTCCAAATTTTTCTTCTTGACTCGTCCCTTAAAAAAAATTATAGCGAAAATGGTAAGATGAATCGTTTTGAAGAAGAAAACCCTAGTTTTAAAAACCTCAACTTCCACTGAGTATAAATATATACCTATAATGAGTCAAGACCTGAAATTCATATCAAATATTATTCACTATCTCTTTTGAAACACCTCCAAGTTTCACTATCTGAATCATTCTAGAAAAATTTTTATAAAAAAAATGCCAAGATGACCTTCAAAGAAAATCCTAGAACAAATCATCACATGTTTTCATCTTCCCTTGGAATTTCTCCCTTCTTCACTTCATATTCCCTTGGAAATTCACTCTTCATTGGATGGGTTGAATTTGTGTGATCCAAATTCCAAATGAGGCTCCTCTTATTTATATGAGTCTTCTTCACATGACAGGGTGCGACCAAGGGTCACAACTTTTGGGTTGCACCTCTTCCTTAAGGATGATCAACCTTAGGGGATTCTTTACTTTACTTTAGGGGATTCTTCTCTTGGTTTCAAGGGCTTCTTCACTTGACTATAAGAGATTATTCTTAGGGCTTCTTCAAGGCTCCTTCAAGGATCCATTTGTGTACAACTCAAAGTGGGCATGTGGAAACAACCACATGTTATCTCATTCCGTGAAGGCCATGCATAAAATCTATGCCATAAGGGGACCACTTTGGAGTTATATACACTTATGTCAAGGCTCCTTCAATGCTCTTTATGGTTTCTTCAAGTGGACACATCATCATCACTTTTAGGGTCTTCTAGGATTTTCTTTAGGGCTTCTTCTAAGCTTGACATCAATGATGACCAATTTGAAGCATTTGGGCTAGAACCCACTATGGTGGCTTTCGTTGATGCCCTCAAGGAGAATTTTTACCATGCTGGAAACTATGATGACTAGTGCATTAGATGGGAAACTTTGTGTGAAGAGAAAGAACCTATTGGTGTTGGAGTACACTAATACCTTCCATAGATTGTGTTCAAAGATGGGTATTAAGGACTTAGAGTATCACTTGGTTCTAAAATATCATAATGGCCTAGATAGGTACATCCAAACAAAAAGGAAATTTTTGGACATCTCTTAATTGGGAATCGCTTACTTGTATGCTGTCAAGATCGAGAAAAAGTTTTGGTAATAGGGAAAGAGAGATTTTGGGTTTGTAAATTGCCCATAACAAAATAATAGTAAAGGCAACCCTAATTGACAGAGAAAAGGACATATCAAGGATAACCAAACTCGTGAAAACTATTTCAAACCACATGAAAATGAGAGAAAAAATAAATTGAAGGACACCATAAAGTGGTGTGATTTCCATAAGAGACTTTGGCACAACACTAATAAATTTCATTCCAGACAATCATTGCTAACTGAGTTGAAAGTGTTAGAATATTCAAGAATAANGTTAATCAATATAGAGTTATTTCAATAATTTTAAATTCAATAACTACATAATCATTAACCATTAATCACTTCATTCATCATCACATAAAATCCCACATTGCACACAAATTTTTATGTGGAAACCCGACTGGGAGAAAACCACATAAACTTTTCTTAAGTAGTTTCAAGATTTTACAAGCACCAACTTGAAGGAAGAAACCACTCCCCGCGTTTTCCATCACCTACTGGAAGGAGACACCAATCCCCTTGGAATATTTTAAATTATTATACAGGATCAAATCAACCTTTAAATACAATCCCAAAATCACTTCTTAAATCTGCATAAAAAACTGCTTAGAATTGTACCTCAAATCTGCAAACTTGTAATATTTGCCATGAGCTCAATTTTATGTTTCTAATTCTAAAACTTGGACCTAAAATATTAGGATCTATTCTCCTTATAATGCAACAATTGGAATTCAATTTAGACCTACCAGGCTTCATATATAACCGTTTTATCTCGAACACATGTTTGGGACTGGTTTCTGAATTAGTCACAAACCCTAACTTCAAACAAGTATAAATCCATACCTGTAATGAATCAGGATATGAAACTTATAACCAATATTCTTCGATATATTCTTTGAAATTCCTCCAATTTTTTCTCCTTGAATTATCCCCCAAAAAATTTATAGTGAAAATTGTAAGTGTTAGTCTCTAATTTTGCTTTTGATTTAGTGAAAAACTTTAATCCTAAACCCTCCCTACCTGTACTTCATTGTTTGCTTTGATTTGATTTTAATATTTGTTTTGAGTTTGTTATGATTCACATTTTAGCTTTTTGAATAATTTCTTTAAGTTTGAGGATTTAAAACATGGTTTTACAAGATTTGTCACATCGTGTGCCTATTTGAATCCTGCAAATTCAAATTTCTGCCAAGTCATTAATAGCGCTACTGGAATAACATTATTCCCATAGCACTAAATGTCATGATGCCATGATAAGCGCCAACCACCTCGATTTTGTTATGAATACATAAGTCATGGACCGATAATCTGCATGTGTCCCACGATATCTCTGGAATCAATTATACAGTTCAAATCGTTACATGATGGGATCATCCTATACCTTGCAAAGACCCGTTTCAATTAGTCAATTTCAAAACATCATTATATGATCCTGTCACTCGTTGTTCTGATTTTGTTGAATTATAAGCACATGTGTCTTTTAGAAGAAATTATTATATGTTAACAGTTACAGGTTGTAAATTCAACTTCCGACAGTGCCAAGTTGCAACATCGTCTTATCGATATGGCACCTAAGAGAAGTCGACAAGTTGTCAGAGTGGAACTCGAGGGCGTTGAGCTTCTTGAAGCATATCTGCAGATGGCACAGAGGTTTAAAGACGTTGGCTGGTTCGAATTCCTCACCACCTTCCAAGGTTATGATGAACATGTATCTATGGCGTTTTCACAGAACTTCGATGGTTTCGAAGTGGATATCGAAAAGTTGTTGATATTGATGACAGAACAGTCCATCACCAAAGCTTGTATATTTGTAGTTGGAGGAGAACGTTGGTGGAAGAAGGAGCATGTGGTCACCGAGTTTGTCAATCAATTTTTGCTATGAGATAAGAAAAACTCGGATTGGAGAAAGGGAGTCCCTCACAGTTGGATACGACCAGAATGGCACACTGCTTTAATCATTATCCATAGGTATATCACCTGCGAAGGCAGATTCTCATTGATTTATATATACCACATCAGGTTGTTAATGCATCTGAACAGAGACCACCCTTTAAATCTGCCTCACTTTTTACTCAAGAGCTTGACAAAGATGTCAAAAAGGGTGTTGTCACACCCTGCCACTGCAAAGAGTAGCTTGTTTCATCAAGTCCTAATTAAGACCCTGGTCATGTCTACTCCGAGGGAAGTACAACAACCTTGGAGCTGGTTGGCCCAATCACTAAATCTTGATCCACAACCCAGCAAACAGAAAAGAGGCAAACGGAAAAGGGATATTACACTGAAACAGAGTATTCCATTGATGAAACTCCTGTTAAAAGGGAAATGTATGACACAAGGGTGACAAGGACCAGTAAGAGAAAGAAACAAACTCAACAATTTCCTGTTGATACTCCTGTAGATGAAAACCAAGACAAGGCCACCACCAACAAAGGTAAGAGATCAAAACTTGATGTAGAGATTGAAATGTTTCCTGATGCAAAAATGTTTCCTGATATTGACATTAAAATGGAAGAAGATACAGATGAAGATTACAATGTAAATCCAATTAAACCCACAGTCAAGCATAAACAAAAATTGTCAAGTAAGAAAAGTGCCAAAGGAAAAAATGGTAAAGCAATAAAAGAAAGAAAAAGCTCAGGTGGAGAAATGGAATTCTAAACAACAAGAGAAGATACAGGATTTCAAAAAGTAAAGATGAACACAATAGAAAGAAGAAAAAACAGAAATCAAATACAAGAAATACTCTGGTTTTTCATGTTTTAGTCCTTATCTTCAAAAGCAGTTTCTGAAACTATGGAGATGAATTTGTTGAAACAAAAAGAGACTTTTGTTGGAAACATTCCCCTCCACAAAAACCTCTTGTTTTTTTACATAACTATCACATTTTAAGATATTCAGATATATCTTTGAGGCCTAATTTTCTGATAAAGCTACAAGAAATACTCATTTTTTTTACCTGTTTTAGTCTTTTTCTTCAAGAGAGTTTGCAGAACAGCCAGAGAGTAATTTGTTGAAACAAAAAGATTTTTTTGTTGGGAACATGCCCCTTCACAAAAACCTCTCTCGGTTTTTACATATAAATCACATTTTAAGAGATTCGAATTGATCTTTGAGGCCTATTTTTCTGATATTTCACAATAAATAATTTCCTGTTTTAGTCAGTAATTTTGGGAGAGGTTTCAGAACAACTGGAGATGAATTTTTGGAAACCAAAATAGGTTTTTGTTGGGAACGGGCCCCTTCACAAAAACCTCTCTCAGTTTCTACACAACTATCACTATTTGGAAGATACAAAGATATTGTTGGACCCTATTTTTCAGGAATTTTCCAGATTTATTTTCCCAAAATATCTCATGGACAGTAGTTGACAAGCCACCTCATCAATTCGAATTGGAGATCAGATTTGATATTCTCCTTGATTATTTGAAACAGGAAACTAAATATAGTTGAGGATGTTTTCAGATCCATTTCTTTTGGATCTTGATAATTATGTATTGTTTCTATATAAACTTTGTAGAAGGAGAAGTAAGGGTGGAAAAATTGGAGATCTAGGGGACCTGTTTTGTGAATCCTTGTAAGAAATTTTTGTTCTATTTGACACTTAATAGCAAAGGCATATGGATGATTAATCTCTCTTTTCTACTATGTTCTTCTCTCTTCATGCTTGAGTTCATTATTCAGACTGCAATGCATTTGTTTTCTTGATTATTAATTAATACAGTAAATAATTTGTTGTGGTGATTATTTTCAAGTTTTGATTTCAAGTTGATGTTCTTGTTTCTTTATGATATTTTGAAATAAGAATTTATGTGAAGTTGAAAAATTTAAAACTTCATTTTCTCCTTTTCCTTATTGGTCTAATTCATCTGTGTGACTACCTTTTAACCAGTCAATGGGATATGTTTTGTTCTTATTCTGAATTTCTTGTTTATGTTATAACCTTGAGCCAGTTTTCAACCACCTTATTCAAAAACCAAACCATAAAAACCTTCAAAACACTTTGCAATAAATCAATGATGCCCTAACTTTCCCTCTCATAGTCAAGTGCAAATTTAGGGACTAACATCTTTTGGCACCGTTGTCGGGGACGAAGGAACGAAGACATCTTCCCTGGGAAGAACGACAACGATCAGATCCACTTCTTGATGGTGAACAAGAAGAGGGCACATAATTGACTGCAGATTTTTCACCATGGAGACTCCATTGTTCAATGATCCTTAAACGAATCCACTGGGGAAGATCCAGAATGGCATCAAATGATCGAATGAAAGCCATTGTGGTTGCGAGGTTTGCTCCATTCAATTTTGTTGATATTGTTGGTTTCCCTAATACTGTTCCCACTATAGATATTTGGGGGGACTGCCTTCCATGTTTCAAATAAAGCAAGGAGGATAATCCATCAGATCACCTCGTCAAGTTTCATCAATACATATATCAGCTAGATCTACATCACGAGGATGTTCGTATGAAATTTTTTATGTATTCATTGGAGGGCGATGCACTATAGTGGTATCGGTCCTTGCCTTCATTGAGCATATCTTCCTTGAGGGAATTCCATGCAATATTCATCAAGCATTTTAAAAGGTATTATTATGTTGATACATTTTTTGAGAATTGTTGTGAACAATTTCAATCCTATATTCAACAAACAGTAGAGATGATACACGATATACCTCATGAAAGGTTGCACCCCGTAATTTGTGAAGATAGTTTTAAATGTTCTCATAATGATTCTGATGATCATCCAAATGTTTATCCTCGTGAACAATTTGTTGTTGATAATCTGATTGAGGATCAATCGTTAACTGAAAAAACTATTATTGAAGACCTTACTATTGATGAGGAAGAATCACCAGTAGTTATAGATACATTCGGTCTTGTTTCAGATGCATCTTATGGTCAGAATTCCAAAGGTGATCAAGAAGCACATATGCACTCATTCTTTCATTATGGTCGTGAAGCAAAGTTCTGTGAATTTCAGATCTCAGGAAACCTTTCAGATCAACGTACCTTTGATGAGTATTCAGATGGAGAAGAGCAGATCCCCACATCAAATTTTGATGACTTAAGGAGCAGTCTCCCTATATATGAAAACTATGCAGTAGAAGTTGAGGAAGGCAGTGACAGATACCTGAAGGATTTCTATGAACAATTTACTAAGCCTATTCCTTCATTAGCTATAATAGATTCTTTTCTGGAAGTCAGCAAACCAATATCTGATATTAATAGTTCACCATCTTTAGAAGATATTAAGCAGGTTGGGATTGGGATTATTGAAGAGTTCAATTCAATATCTCAGGAACAGAAAACTGGTATCACTTACAGAGCAGACATCAAACAAGAATTGAGTAGTAGTGAAATTAGCTTGCAGTCATGTTCAGATTTGCAAATAGCTGAAGGTGGAAGCCATTATAAAAAAGAAGATATGCATAGACCTTTTGATCTTTAGCTGAAAAATCAGGAAGAGGTATTTCTTTATGGTTTTCATGATCCTTTTGCTGATTATTTGGAATCTTTGAGCAGGTAGTGTATAAAATAAGCTCGTCATATGAGCAGGTAGATTTTTTTTCAGTTTGTTAGTCTGTTGCAGTATGTTGTTACTTCAGAGTTTGAATAAGTTGTGGAGTTTTAGCAGCAGTATGGATGAATCCACTAGCCCAATGGAAAGACTACTTGCAGTTTTGTCGTTGTTATTTTTGAGCTCAACTAAAGACTCCATATACCCAATGGACTTATTTTTATATAGTTGTGTTGTAAATAAAGGATGACAGAGCAGGGAAATCAATGAATCAGAAGCAAGGTAAAGGGATTGGTCTGCAGTTCTTGGAGTTTAACATCAAAACTCCACCCCCAGAAGGAGCCAATGTTAGTCTCTAATTTTGCTTTTGATTTAGTGAGAAACTTTAATCCTAAACCCTCCCTACCTGCACTTCATTGTTTGCTTTGATTTGATTTTAATCTTTGTTTTGAGTCTGTTATGATTCACATTTTAGCTTTTTGAATAATTTCTTTAAGTTTGAGGATTTAAGACATGGTTTTACAAGATTTGTCACATCATTTGCCTATTTGAATCCTGCAAATTCAAATTTCTGCCAAGTCATTAATAGTGCTACTAGAATAAAATTATTCCCGTAGCGCTAAATGTCATGATGCCATGATAAGTGCCAACCACCCCGATTTTGTTATGATTACATAAGTCATGGACCTATAATCCGCATGTGTCCCACTATATCTCTGGAATCAATTATACAGTTCAAATCGTTACATGATGGGATCATCCTATACCTTGCAAAGACCCATTTCAATCAGTCAGTTTCAAAACATCATTATATGATCCTGTCACTCATTGTTTTGATTTTGTTGAATTATAAGCGCAGGTGTCTTTTAGAAGAAATTTTTATATGTTAACAGTTACAGGTTGTAAATTCAACTTCCGACAGTGCCAAGTTGCAACATCATCTTATCGATATGGCACCTAAGAGAAGTCGGAAAGTTGTCAGAGTGGAACTCGAGGGTACTGAGCTTCTTGAAGCATATCTGTAGATGGAATAGAGGTTTAAAGACCTTGGCTGGTTCGAATTCCTCACCACCTTCCAAGGTTATGACGAACATGTATCTATGGCATTTTCACAGAACTTCGATGGTTTCGAAGTGGAGATCGGAAAGTTGCTAATGCTGATGATAGAATAGTCCACCGCTAAAGCTTGCAGATTGGTAATTGGAGGAGAATGTTGGTGGAAGAAGGAGCATGTGGTCACAGAGTTTGTCAATCATATTTTGCTACCAGATAAGAAAAACCCGGATTGGAGAAAGGGAGTCCCTCATAGTTGGATCCGACCAGAATGGCACACTGCTTTAATCATTATCCATAGGTATATCACTTGCGAAGGCAGATTCTCATTGATTTATATATACCACATCAGGTTGTTAATGCATCTAAACGAAGACTACCCTTTAAATCTGCCTCACTTTTTACTCAAAAGCTTGACAAAGATGTCAAAAAAAGTGTAGTCACACCCTGCCACTACAAAGAGTAGCTTGTTTCATCAAGTCCTAATTAAGACCTTGGTCATGTCTACTCTGAGGAAAGTACAACAACCCTGGAGCTGGTTGGCCCAATCACTAAATCCTTATCCACAACCCAACAAACAGAAAAGAGGAAAAGGGAAAAGGGTTGTTACACTGAAACAAAGTATTCCATTGATGAAACTCCTATTAAAAGGGAAATTTCTGACACAAGGGTGACAAGGACCAGTAAGAGAAAGAAACAGACTCAACAATTTCCTGTTGATACTCCTGTAGATGAAAACCAAGACAAGGCCACCACCAACAAAGGTAAGAGATCAAAACTTGATGTAGAGATTGAAATGTTTCCTGATGCAAAAATGTTTCCTGATATTGACATTAAAATGGAAGAAGATACAGATGAAGATTACAATGTAAATCCAATTAAACCCACAGTCAAGCATAAACAGAAATTGACAAGTAAGAAAAGTGCCAAAGGAAAAAATGGTAAAGCAATAAAAGAAATAAAAATCTCAGGTGGAGCAATGGAATTCTGAACAACAAGAGAAGATACAGGATTTCAAAAAGTAAAGATGAACACAACAGAAAGAAGAAAAAACAGAAATCAAATACAGGAAATACTCTGTTTTTTCCTATTTTAGTCCTTATCTTCAAAAGCAGTTTCTGAAACTATGGAGATGAATTTGTTGAAAAAAAAAGAGGTTTTTGTTGGGAACATGCCCCTTCACAAAAAAATCTCTTAGGTTTTACACAACTATCACATTTTAATATATTCAGATATATCTTTGAGGCCTAAGTTTATGATAAAGCTATAGGAAATACTCTGTTTTTTACCTGTTTTAGTCTTTTTCTTCAAGAGAGGTTATAGAAAATATGGAGAGTAGTTTGTTGAAACCAAAAGAGGTTTTGTTTGGGAACATGCCCCTTAAAAAAAAATCTCTCGGTTTTTACACAGAAATCACATTTTAATATATTCAAATTGATCTTTGAGGCCTATTTTTCTGATATTTCACAATAAATAATTTCTTGTTTTAGTCAGTAATTTTGGGAGAGGTTTCAGAACATCTGGAGATGAATGTTTGGAAACCAAAATAGGTTTTTGTTGGGAACGGGCCCCTTCACAAAAACCTCTCTCAGTTTCTACACAAATATCATTGTTTGGGAGTTACAAAGAGATTGTTGGACCCTATTTTTCAGGAATTTTCCAGATTTATTTTCCTAAAATATTTCATGGACAACAATTGACAAGCTACCTCATCAATTCGACTTGGAGATCAGATTTGATATTCTCCTTGATTATTTGAAACAAGAAACTAAATATATCTAAGGAGGTTTTCAGATCCATTTCTTTTGGATCTTGATAATTATGTATTGTTTCTATATAAACTTTGTAGAAGGAGAAGTAAGGGTGGAAAAATTGGAGATCCAAGGGACCTATTTTGTGAATCCATGTACGGCATTTATGTTCTATTTGACACTTAATAGAAAAGGAATATGGATGATTAAACTCTATTTTCTACTCTATTCTTTTCTCTTCATGCTCGAGTTCATTATTCAGACGGTAATGCATTTGTTTTCTTGATTATTAATTAATACAATAAATAATTTGTTGTGGTGATTATTTTCAAGTTTTGATTTCAAGATGATATTCTTGTTTCTTTATGATATTTTGAAATAAGAATTTATGTGAAGTTGAAAAATTGAAAACTTCATTTTCTCCTTTTCCTTATTTGTCTAATTCATCTATGTGACTACCTTTTAACNAGGAGGTTTTCAGATCCATTTCTTTTGGATCTTGATAATTATGTATTGTTTCTATATAAACTTTGTAGAAGGAGAAGTAAGGGTGGAAAAATTGGAGATCCAAGGGACCTATTTTGTGAATCCATGTACGGCATTTATGTTCTATTTGACACTTAATAGAAAAGGAATATGGATGATTAAACTCTATTTTCTACTCTATTCTTTTCTCTTCATGCTCGAGTTCATTATTCAGACGGTAATGCATTTGTTTTCTTGATTATTAATTAATACAATAAATAATTTGTTGTGGTGATTATTTTCAAGTTTTGATTTCAAGATGATATTCTTGTTTCTTTATGATATTTTGAAATAAGAATTTATGTGAAGTTGAAAAATTGAAAACTTCATTTTCTCCTTTTCCTTATTTGTCTAATTCATCTATGTGACTACCTTTTAACCAGTCAATGAGATATGTTATGTTCTTATTCTGAATTTCTTGTTTATGTTATAACCTTGAGCTAGTTTTCAACCACCTTATTAAAAAAACCAAACCATAAAAACCTTCAAAACACTTTGCAATAAATCTATGATGCCCTAACTTTCCCTCTAACGGTCAAGTGCAACTTTTGGGACTAACAGTAAGATGAATTGTTTTGAAGAAGAAAACCCTCGTTTTAAAAACCTCAACTTCCACTGAGTATAAATCCAAACCTGTAATGAGTCAAGACCTGAAATTCATACCCGAGATTCTTCACTATCTATTTTGAAACACCTCTAAGTTTCACTATCTGAATCATTCTATAAAACCATTTATATCAAAAATTCCAAGATGAACTTCAAAGAAAATCCTAGAACAAATCATCACAAGACTTCATCTTCCCTTGGAATTTATCCCTTCTTCACTTCATCTTCCCTTGGAAATTAGCTCATCTTCATTGGATAGGTCGAATTTGTGTGATCCAAATTCCAAATAAGGATCCTCTTATTTATATGAGTCTTCTCCACATGAGGGGGTACGACCAAGGGTCACAACTTTTGGGTCACACCTCTTCTTTAAGGATGGCCAACCTTAGGGGCTTCTTTACTTTACTTTAGGGGATTCTTATCTTGGTTTTAGGGTCTTCTTCACTTGACTTTAGGGGCCTCTTCACTTGGTTTTAGGGATTCTTCAAGGATCCTTCAAGGATCCATTTGTGTACAACTCAAAGTGGGTATGTGGAAACAACCACATGTTATCTCATCCTGTGGGGGCCATGCTTAAAAGCTACGGCATAAGGAGACCACTTTGGAGTTATATACACTTATGCCAAGGATAATTCAAGGATATTAAAGGATTATTGAAGTGGACACATCATCATCAATTTTAGGGTCTTCTGGGATTTGATTTAGGACTTCTTCTAAGCTTGACATCAATGATAACCAATTTTCCAACAATCTCCCCCTTTTGCATTGATGGAAACTTAGTAAAAATCCATGCTCCCCCTATCTTTGTGCTTTGTTCCCAATGAATGTAATGTCCTCTTTTACTCATGTTGACTCCCCATGTCTTCATGCTTCCAATTTTATTGTTTTTCTCTCCCCCCTTTGACATCAATGGAAAAGGGTAACTCCCCCTGACAATATTCCCCTTTTTGTCCTTGCAGAAGATTATGGAAATCAATTTGGAGCATAAATTACTCCTAGTTTTTGTTGAAGGTACTCAAAGGTCTCCCTAGGAAGAGGATTTGTCAATATGTCTACAACACTCCAACTTGACATTATTTTCTATGACTTGTTCCTGCAAAAATTGGAACTTAATAGGAATCTGTTTGGTCTTGGAATGCATCACTGGATTCTTGGAGATGTTTATAGCATTGATGTTGTCACATAGTATCAAAATAATCTCATCATATATCACTTGTATGTCTTGCAGGGTTTGCTTCATCCAAAGAATCTGAGTACAACATGTTGTTGTTGCGATATATTCTGCTTCTGTTGTGGATAAGGATACTGAAGATTACTTCTTTCTCAACCATGACACTAAGTAGTCACCTAAGTAGAAAGATGCTCCACTTGTACTTCTTCTGTCATCAATACTTCCTTCCCAATCTACATCCATGTAGGTGGCCATAGTTAACTCATTTCCTTTCATACACCATAGTCCAAAATCTATTGTTCCTTTAAGATATCTGAAGATCCTTTTCGCTACTAGAAGTACATGGGTTTTCTTTGGTTCCACTTGAAATATTGCAACTTGTCCAACTGCTTCCATTACATATAGTCTTGAAGCTGTCACATAGAGTAGAATACCAATCTTTGATCTATATATTCTTTGATCCTCTTCTTTATATTCATCAACTTTGTGCAACTTGCAAACGGTAACCATAGGAGTACTCACATGTTTAAAATCTTCCATTTTGAACTTATTTAACATTTTCTTGATGTACTTGGTTGGGAAATGAAATTTCCTTCATCTAGCTGAGATATCTAGAGTCCCAAGAAGAAAGTAAACTCCACAAGTAGGGACATTTAAAATTCATTATGCATATCCTTGGAAAATTTTTGACTCAATCTATCATCATTACTTACAAAGATGATGTCATCAACATACACTTCAATAATAATCATACTTCCTTGATCCACTTTTATGTAGAGGTTACTATCTGCATTTCCCCTTTTGAATCCTTGTTGTTGTAAGTACATGTCCAATCTTGAGTACCAAGCTCTCAGATCTTTCTTAAGTCCATACAGAGATTTCTTCAATCTTCAAACATATTCTTCTTTTTCTGATAGTAGAAACCCTTATGGTTATTCTACATAGTCTTCCTCTTCTAAGTCTCCATTTAGAAAATTTGATTTTACGTCCATCTGATACACTTTGATCCTTTTGGAGCATGCATTTAAGACAAGAACATTCTGATTGCTTGCATTCTGGCCATGAGAGAAAAGGTTTCTTCAAAATCTATTCCTTCAACTTGAGCATATCCTTTGCACACTAGTCTTGCTTTGTTTCTGGTTACCTATCCATCTTCGTTTAGATTTGTTTTGAAGACCCATTTTGTCCCAATCACATTTTTGTCCTTTGTTCTTGGAACTAGTTCCCATGTCTTGTTCTTCTCTATTTGATTTAGTTCTTCTTCCATAGCCTTGATCCAATGTTCATCATTTATGGCTTCCTCAAAGTTACTTGGTTCAGCTGTGGACAGTAATGAAAACTGTCCTTGTTCATGTTTATGTTCTTGCCTTCTTTTTCCGGTTTCTACTCTGACACTTCTATCTCCAATGATTTGTTCCAGTGGATGATTCTTTTAAACCCAATGGTTAGGTGTCCTAGAAGGTGTCTGAAAATCTCGTTGGTTGTTTTTTTCTTTTTCTGCATCTGGCTGCTTCTCTTCTTGCTATTCTTCTTCCTCTTCTTCTTGATTTAGTTCTTCATTTTCCTATTCTTCAAGGATGTTTGAATTTATTCTTTCCTTCGTGGTCTTCAAAAAGTCTATTTGATCAACTTCTACATTGATGTTTTCCACTATCTTGTTGAGTCTTAGATTGTAGCACTTATATTCTTTGCTTTTGCATGAGTACCCAAAAAATATTTTTTCATCCACCCGAGAGTCAAATTTTCCAATCTTCTTGTCTTCCCTTTTTATGTAACAATTGTTTCCAAACAATCTAAAGTGCTTGAAATTGGTCGTGTTAAGATGTGCTCGTTTAACCATAGACAATATCTCAATATTTTCACCCAACCATAGGCACACAACCACCCCTGAGCATCGTAACCTTGATAGATAGAATAATTTCGGAAGTAGTACCAGACCCAACAGATAACCAGTAGATAGCGTATCTCTCTCTCCAAGAATAGCGCACCAAGAAAAACGTCCACAAACCAAAAACCAATACCAAAAACTAGTTGTAGTAGTTGTAGATGCACTCCTTCTCTAGACTTGCACACTACTTGACTTGGGAGTGAGTGTGTCCAAATGATCTCAAGCGCCCTCTTATTTGTAATACTCTTTGTCACTTGTCTAGGCTTACTTCTCCTTCAAGAAGATATTACTTTAATATTAATTTTTTTATTGAGCCGACTTGTCTTCTAGGGTTGCTACACATATGTTTAGGGTTTCTCTAGCTTCCAGAATATTCTAATCTAGTCAGAGGTTACACATGGAGGTTGCCTTCTGAAGCTACCATAAAATCAACACTCCCTCCTAGCTAGGGATTTATTAACAAGTAGCATTGTCATAACCACACAATCTATCTCATGGTCATGTAGATCAAGTCACAAGCAACATCACCACTATCAGTATCATCTGATAGCATCCTGATATAAAATATATATCATCAACTGCATCATATCTTGAGGACATACCCATCTAAGTAATTGGGCATGATGCTGAATAAGTCACTCACTCAATAGAGTGATACAAGGACCATTCTTCTAATCCGAACATACATCCTAGAAGAATCACTGTCCCAACAAATGTTGAATGTCCTACATGACTCCAAGAACCATCCTCTCAACTACATCATATATAATTTGCATGATCATATCTAAGTTGTACTAGCATGATTCTCTGCATCATATCTAATTTGTACTAGCATGATGTGGAGTACCATCTACATCATCTCTAAGCCATACTAGCATGGTGTCAATGCACCATCTCTAAGTTGTACTTGCATGATGTAGATCAAGACTCTAAATAATCTCATGTTGTATGATCATATCTAAGTTGTAC
>SNQJ01S0073052.1:115438-132354 GCA_010110895.2 Picea sitchensis | reverse complement strand
ATGACGCGGTTGGTGCTTCATGTTTTATACTTGATGTTGAGGTGGAATTGTTGTAAGTATGTGGACCACTTTTGATGGCGGACATTCTGTAATTTGCCTTGTGTTTACATGAACTGCAATGGATTATGATTAGTGTGGATGTCTGTCTCCTTTCCAAGAATGTAATGTATCCACTGGCGGCAAGCTTGCACAATGGAGTACATTTCTTTGTCATAAGTAGGGTACTTACAAAAAATATATGATAGTGTCTCACTATGATAGGCCACGTGGTGGCCGTGCTGAGTGAGAACGATGCCCACGACATAGTCTGAAGCATCTGTCTCAATCTTAAAGGGTTGTTGTAGGTTTGGTAGTGAAAGTACTGGGGCTGAGCACAAGCACTGCTTCAAATAATCGAACACTTGTTGTTGGGACAGGCCCCACACAAATTTTTCCTTACCACCACCCCTGGTAATTTTTCTGAGAGCCCATGCAATATGGGAGAATCCCAACACGAACCTGTGGTAGAAATTGTCAAGGCCCACGAAGCTTCGAAGCTCAGTGAGTGTGGTTGGGGATGGTTAGTCACAGATGACTTGGATCTTAGCTGGATCCACATGTATGCCATGCTGATCAATGATGTAGCCCAGGTAATGGACCCTGTCCATGCCGAAGGATCATTTTTCCAAGTTGGCGTATAGCTTGTGCTACTGCAGGGTGTGCATAACCTGCTGAATATGATGCAAGCGTTCTGCCCAAGACTTGTTGTAAATGAGAATGATATCCATATAAAACACTACAAAAGTATTGGTGAATGGTCGCAGGATATTGTCCATCATCCTCATGAAAGTGGCTGGATAATTTGTCAAACCAAAGGGCATGACCAACCATTCAAAAATGCCTTCCTTTGACTTGAAGACGGTCTTCCATACATCTGTCTGTTATATCGGGACCTGGTGGTAGACAAACTTCAGATCAATCTTACTGAAGTATTTGGCCCCCGTGAGTTGATCAAGGAGGTCATCGATTCGGGGAATTGGGTACTAGTTTCTGACTGTGATTTTATTCAGGGCCCGATAATCAATGCAAAGTCGCTAGGTTCCATCTTTCTTTTGTACCAGTATGATTGGGCTCCCGCAAAGTGATGAGATGGGAAGGATGTGCCCCTTGTGGAGTAGTTCTTGGATTTGTCACTTGATCTCCTCAATCTCTAACATAGAGCGGTGATAGACTGGCCCATTGGGCAGCGGTGCATTGGGGGTCATATCGATGGGGTGCTTGACCTGACAGTGTAGAGGTACCCTAGTAGGTGAGGAGAAGATATCCGAGTATTCTTCGACGATATTATCTGTTAGTAACATTTCTCATCCGAGGCATAAGAGCGATCAGGCCTGCAAACGGTGCAATGAGCACCGAGCGCAGCTCATGGAAGAAGTCCGTTTCGGGCTTAAAGCGAGCGTCGAATCTGATTTCAGTGGCCAGGATTCATCCAAAGGAATAGATCAACGGTTGGTGGGAAATCGCGGCTAGAGAAGTTGTGCCGAGGCTAGCAAAATGGGTGGCAGTCGTTCATCCCAAAAGAATGCGTGGCACGAAATCTAGTCACGTCGGCTTTTCAGCAATCGCGAGTCCAAAGGGTGGAGGTTTTATGTCATTGAATATCTCGAAACCCCGAACCCCGAAGTGCCTATGGCACCCGAAGTCGAGCCCGCAGTATCAAAGGGCAGTCTCAGTCGTCCATGTGAAGCGGACACCTGGCGCATGAGGAGGCTCTCCACCTTTCTGCCCATCACGGTTTCGAAGCGCAAAGAGGAGCTCCCTCATATCCGCGAGCGCTGAAAAGCACCATTGAGAGTAAGCACGGGGTCACAGCCCGTGGTCATTTTGGAAACGAAAATAATTGTGTAAGAGGGGCCAAAGGCACCGAGTTCAGTTACAGAGGGGATCATCGCGATCTCCAGGCGCCATCGGATCCGATCTCAATCCTATTTCTCATTTGAAGTTAATGAAGGCAAGAACGGGTGGTTGAAACCTCCTTTCGATCATTAAATGTGAGGTATGGAGAATCTGGCAAGCGGTCTGCTCGAAGGGGGTCCTGTGTACCGATTTTTTTTCAAGGAACCATGCCGAAGTCTTTGAATAGACAGAAAAGTCTACACACGCTAGCTCGACATTTAATGGCTCAGCTACCTTCCTTACAGGAGCCATGCGCAGTTAAGGTGGCGCTCGAAGAAAGATATCAGTATGAGTTTGACTGAAGGGACACCAAGCCTTGGGTAACTGGACACGCCTCTATGAGGAAATTTTTCCTGAGTATATAGACTCAACCTTTGTATTTTTGTAATATATCGATGGTTGAGCAAGGCTCCAGGGTTGTAAAACTTTAATGAAGCACTGTTATTCTGGTTATGTATGAACTCTTGAGATTTCTTGCCTTATGAATGTCAGCTTCTTTCATGTCTTTGTTTACATTGTGTTAGAACAGCTCGGAATTGGAGGATCCAGTCGAGTTGTGACTGTTATAGGATGATGTAGGTTGGATCACTGTAACAGTTGCGTTGTTTCTAATTGGTATCTGTGATTTTCTTAGCACTGAACGACTTGGAATTGGAGGATCTCGTCAAGTTCCCCTTTCATTTTCCTGAAGCCCTGTACCAAGAGGATCTTACATTTAGATTTTTTCTTCTACCAACTGCTGAAAGACCTGTTGCCTGAAGTAGTTTTCTCACTCCTCTCACTAAGTCTTCCACCTGCCCATTTTACAATCAACTCACTGACTGAAGTTAGATCAAGACCTCCTTTGTTCCTTACATACCAGACCCCGTCCCTGAATTACAGTGATATCTTCCCAAGTTACTACCCATTCGATCACCCCTTAAAACAATCGTGACATAAAACTGATGGGCGTTGGGCTCTGCTCTTGCAAGCAATCCAGGGGTGACTTCTGATGCTAACATTTCTGGCACCGTTGCCGGGGACGAAGTTGAAAATTTTCCCCACAATTGAACGACATTGAACCTCTGATTCCGAAGGTGCATCGGGTATCAGATCCTTTGAAGATTTTACTGTGCACCTGGCGACTCCATTGTGACGAATCCACTGAGGAGAACCTGCTCTATTAATTGTGGCTTTCAGAGGCAGACACATGCGGTCTCATCCACGACTGCCTCTAGCTACACCTGAAACTGATCCGTAGGTGGTTCTCAGAAAAGGAAAGAACTCTGAAGAAGAAGCTTCCATCGTTGAACCAGGTAATCCGCCATCTCCTTATGTAGGAACTCCATTTTCTCCTCCTCAGTTTCTCAATAGGCCTCTTTCAGAGGTTTCCCGTTTCCTGAACTTCGGGAGTGTTCCTGCTGAGTTTTCCCCTCCTGGTCTGGGATTGGAGGGAGAAACCCTTGTCACTCCCCTCTCCTCCGAAGTTGTACCCTAGCGTGGACCCAGGACCGCAGAAGATTTTCCCACACCTAGTTTTACTACTCCTACGCAAAGAGGAGTACCTGTTGACTTGAGATCGCTAGCCTTCTCCTTAAATCCCCTCTTGTTTCCCACTCCACTTCGAGACTCATTCCCAGTAGCTCCTTCCCGAGCTCCTTCTCCTCCAAGTTCTCCTCCACCTAATATTCCTATGGTTGGTGCTAATCCCCCTCTGAATAGAATGGATGCCATAGTCGCTGCCAGATATGCTCCTTTAGTTCTACCCCATCCTATGAATCCTCTCCCTTATCGATACCGCCTTATCGATAAAATTTTATACTGGAAAGACCCCCTGGGGGTACTTTTAAAATGCATGGATCCACAAGAGGCCGACAGGATTATGTTTGAATTTCACAGTGGCCTATGTGGAGGGCACCATTTCTGGAAGGCCACAGCCCACAAAATCCTCAGGGTTGGATACTACGGGCCCACTGTATTCACTGACATCTGCAGAAGGGTCCGAGATTGCACCAAATGTCAAAGATTTGCAGGTAAACAACAACTCAAGTCTCTGTCGTTAAATCCTGTGGTGGTTTCAGGACCTTTCCAGCAATGGGGCCTAGATTTCATTGGGGAAATTCACCCTGCTTCAAGTGGGCAGCACAGATGGATCTTGATGGCTACTGATTTCTTCACCAAGTGGATTGAAGTTGTTCCCACTAGGAGTGCTTCCCACAAGGTAATCATTGGATTCTTGGAGGACCTCATCACAAGGTTCGGCTGCCCAAGTAAGATTGTCACTGATAACGCAGCCGCTTTCGTGTCTGAGCCATTAACCAAGTTTTGTGAGCGGTTCGGGATCAAACTGATTCACTCCACCCCATATTATCCACAGGGCAATGGTTTAGCTGAATATTCCAACAAAATCATGATAAGGATCATCAAGAGATTGTTGGAAGAGAACAAGAAGGCATGGCATTCAAGATTAAAGTTTTCTCTATGGGCCAATCGAGTGACCCCGAAGAGATCTATCGGTGTCTCTCCTTTCAAATTAGTCTATGGAGCGGAGGATGTTTTCCCTTCCCAGTTAGCCATTCCCATAGAAACATTCCTTCAGGATTATCAGGAGGAGCCTGATGACATGATCAGAAGAATTCATCAGCTAGTGGAGGTCCAGCAGGCCAGGGAGCAGGCAATGGACATAATTCAGGACCATCAGCAAAGGATCAAACAAGTTTTCGATAAGAAGGCCAAGAAAGAAGAATTTTGGATAGGAGACCTGGTGCTGAAATGGGATGATCCTAAGCAGGATAAGGTCAAGCACAACAAATTCGAATCCCTGTGGATCGGACCCTTCAAAATATCTGAGGTTTTCTCAAATAACACATATCGGCTGCAGGATTTGGAGGCTGAAGAAGTTTTCAACAACCCAGTAAATGGGCATTTTCTGAAGAAATATGTTGTCTGAGCCTTCGATGGCTCCTTTGTTTGTAAATATTGTCCTTTTGGTTCCTTGTTTATGTTTATTTTTATTTTTCAGCTTAATAAATGACTCCATATCCCAACAGCAAGGCACTGGAACTGCAAAATGTGTCCTTAGAGCATCACAGGGATGAATCTATCCCCCATGGAGCCTAATGTTAGTAACATTTCTCGTCCGAGGCACAAGAGAGATCAAGCCTGCAAATGGTGCGATGAGCGTCGAGCGTAGCTCATGGAAGAAGTCCGTTTCGGGCTTAAAGCGAGCGCCCAGTCTTATTTCAGTGGCCAGGATTCATCCAAAGGAACAGATCAACTGTTGGCGGGAAATCACGGCTAGCGAAGTTGTGCCGAGGCTAGCGAAATGGGTGGCAGCCATTCATCCCAAAAGAATGCATGGCACGAAATCTAGTCACGTCGGCTTTTCGGCAATCACGAGTCCAAAGGGTGGAGGTTTTATGTCATTGAATATCTCAAAACCCCGAACCCCGAAGTGTCGATGGCACCTGAAGTCGCGCCAGCAGTATCAAAGGGCAGTCTCAGCCATCCATCTGAAGCGGACACCTGGCGCACGAGGAGGCTCTCCGCCTTTCCGCCCATTGCGGTTTCGAAGTGCAAAGAGAAACTCCCTCATATCCAAAAGCACTGAAAAGCACCGTTGAGAGTAAGCACGGGGTCACAGCCTGTGGTCATTTGAGAAATGAAAAGAGCTATGTAAGAGGGGCCAAAGGCACTGAGTTCAGTTATAGAGGGGATCATCGCGATCTCCAGGTGCCATCGGATCCGATCTCAATCCTATTTCTCATTTGAAGTTAATGAAGGCAAGAACGGGTGGTTGAAACCTCCTTTCGATCATTAAATGTGAGGTATGGAGAATCTGGCAAGCGGTCTGCTCGAAGGGGGTCCTGTGTACCAATTTTTTTTAAAGGAGCCATGCCGAAGAGCTCTGAAGCTCAAGGCAGTCAGATACTGCCTTATCGATAAAATTTTATACTGGAAAGACCCCCTGGGGGTACTTTTAAAATGCATGGATCCACAAGAGGCCGACAGGATTATGTTTGAATTTCACAGCAGCCTATGTGGAGTGCACCATTTCTGGAAGGCCACAACCCACAAAATCCTATGGGCTGGATACTACTGGCCCACTGTATTCAGTGACGTCTGCAGAAGGGTCCGAGATTGCACCAAATGTCAAAGATTTGTAGGTAAACAACAACTCAAGTCTCTGTCGTTAAATCCTGTGGTGGTTCCAGGACCTTTCCAACAATGGGGCCTAGATTTCATTGGGGAAATTCACCCTGCTTCAAGTGGGCAGCACAGATGGATCCTGATGGCTACTGATTTCTTCACCAAGTGGATTGAAGTTGTTCCCACCAGGAGTGCTTCCCACAAGGTAATCATTGGATTCTTGGAGGACCTCATCACAAGGTTCGGCTGCCCAAGTAAGATTGTCACTGATAACGCAGCCACTTTCGAGTCTGAGCCATTAACCAAGTGTTGTGAGCGGTTCGGTATCAAACTGATTCACTCCACCCCATATTATCCACAGGGCAATGGTTTAGCTGAATCTTCCAACAAAAGCCTGATAAGGATCATCAAGAGATTGTTGGAAGACAACAAGAAGGCGTGGCATTCAAGATTAAAGTTTGCTCTATCGGCCGATCGAGTGACCCCGAAGAGATCTATTGGCGTCTCTCCTTTCAAATTAGTCTATGGAGCGGAGGTTGTTTTCCCTTCTCAGTTAGCCATTCCCATAGCAAAATTCCTTCCGGATTATCAGGAGGAGCTTGATGAAATGATCAGAAGAATTCATATGATAGTGGAGGTCCAGCAGGGCAGGGAGCAGGCAATGGACATAATTCAGGACCATCAGCAAAGATTCAAACAAGTTTTTGATAAGAAGGCCAAGACAGAAGAATTTCGGACAGGAGACCTGGTGCTGAAATGGGATGCTCCTAAGCAGGATAAGGGAAAGCACAGCAAATTCGAAGCCCTGTGGATCGGACCCTTCAAAATATCTGAGGTTTTCTCAAATAACACATATCGGCTGCAGGATTTGGAGGGTGAAGAAGTTTTCAACAGCCCAGTAAATGGGCATTTTCTAAAGAAATATGTTGTCTGAGACTTCGATGGCTCCTTTGTTTGTAAATATTGTCCTTTTGGTTCCTTGTTTATGTTTATTTTTATTTTTCGGCTTAATAAATGACTCCATATCCCAACATCAAGGCACTAGAACTGCAAAATGTGTCCTTAGAGAATCACAGGGATGACTCTATCCCCCATCGAGCCTAATGTTAGTAACATTTCTCGTCCGAGGCACAAGAGCGATCAGGCCTGCAAATGGTGCGATGAGCGTCGAGCGCAGCTCATGGAAGAAGTCCTTTTTGGGCTTAAAGCGAGCGTCCAGTCTTATTTCAGTGGCCAGGATTCATCCAAAGGAACAGATCAACTGTTGGCAGGAAATTGCGGCTAGCGAAGTTGCGTCGAGGCTAGCGAAATGGGTGGCAGCCATTCATCCCAAAAGAATGCGTGGCACGAAATCTAGTCATGTCATCTTTTCGACAATCGCGAGTCCAAAGGGTGGAGGTTTTATGTCGTTGAATATCTCGAAACCCCGAACCCCAAAGTGTCGATGGCGCCTGAAGTCGGGCCCGCAGTATCAAAGGGCAGTCTCAGCCGTCCATCTGAAGCGGACACCTGGCGTGCGAGGAGGCTCTCCGACTTTCTGCCCATTGCGGTTTTGAAGTGCAAAGAGCAGCTCCCTCATATCTGCGAGCACCAAAAAGCATCGTTGAGAGTAAGCACGGGGTCACAGCCTGTGGTCATTTGGGAAATGAAAAGAGTTGTGTAAGAGGGGCCAAAGGCACTGAGTTCAGTTACAGAGGGGATCATCGCGATCTCCAGGCGCCATCGGATCCGATCTCAATCCTATTTCTCATTTGAAGTTAATGAAGGCAAGAATGGGTGGTTGAAACCTCCTTTCAATCATTAAATGTGAGGTATGGAGAATCTGGCAAGCGGTCTGCTCGAAGGGGGTCCTGTGTACCGATTTTTTTTCAAGGAGCCATGCCGAAGAGCTCTGAAGCTCAAGGCAGTCAGATACTGCCTTATCGATAAAATTTTATACTGGAAAGACCCCCTGGGGGTATTTTTAAAATGCATGGATCCACAAGAGGCCGACAGGATTATGTTTGAATTTCACAGCAGCCTATGTGGAGGGCACCTTTTCTGGAAGGCCACAGCCCACAAAATCCTCAGGCCTGGATACTACTGGCCCACTGTATTCATTGACATCTGCAGAAGGGTCCAAGATTGCACCAATTGTCAAAGATTTGCAGGTAAACAACAACTCAAGTATCTGTCGTTAAATCCTGTGGTGGTTTCAGGACCTTTCCAGCAATAGGGCCTAGATTTCATTGGGGAAATTCACCCTGCTTCAAGTGGGCAGCACAGATGGATCCTGATGGCTACTGATTTCTTCACCCAGTGGATTGAAGTTGTTCCCACCAGGAGTGCTTCCCACAAGGTAATCATTGGATTCTTGGAGGACCTCATCACAAGGTTCGGCTGCCCAAGTAAGATTGTCACTGATAACCCAACCGCTTTCGGGTTTGAGCCATTAACCAAGTTTTGTGAGCGGTTCGGGATCAAACTGATTCACTCCACCCCATATTATCCACAGGGCAATGGTTTAGCTGAATATTCCAACAAAAGCCTGATAAGGATCATCAAGAGATTGTTGGAAGACAACAAGAAGGCGTGGCATTCAAGATTAAAGTTTGCTCTATGGGCCGATCGAGTGACCCCGAAGAGATCTATCAGCGTCTCTCCTTTCAAATTAGTCAATGGAGCGGAGGCTGTTTTCCCTTCTCAGTTAGCCATTCCCATAGCAAAATTCCTTCAAGATTATCAGGAGGAGCCTGATGACATGATCAGAAGAATTCATCAGCTAGTGGAGGTCTAGCAGGCAGGGAGCAGGCAATGGACATAATTCAGGACCATCAGCAAAGGACCAAACAAGTTTTCGATAAGAAGGCCAAGACAGAAGAATTTTGGACAGGAGACCTGGTGTTGAAATGGGATGCTCCTAAGCAGGATAAGGGCAAACACAACAAATTTGAAGCCCTGTGGATCGGACCCTTCAAAATATCTGAGGTTTTCTCAAATAACACATATCGGCTGCAGGATTTGGAGGGTGAAGAAGTTTTCAACAGCCCAGTAAATGGGCATTTTCTGAAGAAATATGTTGTCTGAGCCTTCGATGGCTCCTTTGTTTGTAAATATTGTCCTTTTGGTTCCTTGTTTATGTTTATTTTTATTTTTCGGCTTAATAAATGACTCCATATCCCAACAGCAAGGCACTGGAAATGCAAAATGCGTCCTTAGAGCATCACAGGGATGACTCTATCCCCCATGGAGCCTAATGTTAGTAACATTTCTCGTCCGAGGCACAAGAGCGATCAGGCCTACAAATGCTACAATGAGCATCGAGGGCATCTCATGGAAGAAGTCCGTTTTGGGCTTAAAGCGAGCGTCCAGTCTTATTTCAGTGGCCAGGATTCATCCAAAGGAACAGATCAACTGTTGGCGGGAAATTGCGGCTAGCGAAGTTGCGCCGAGGCTAGCGAAATGGGTGGTAGCCATTCATCCCAAAAGAATGCGTGGCACGAAATCTAGTCACGTCGTCTTTTCGGCAATCGCGAGTCCAAAGGGTGGAGGTTTTATGTCGTTGAATATCTCGAAACCCCGAACCCTGAAGTGTCAATGGCGCTTGAAGTCGGGAACACAGTTCAAAGGGCAGTCTCAGCCGTCCATCTGAAGCGGACACCTGGCGCGCGAGGAGGCTCTCTGCCTTTCCGCCCATTGCAGTTTTGAAGTGCAAAGAGCAACTCCCTCATATCCGCGAGCACCGAAAATCACCGTTGAGAGTAAGCACGGGGTCACAGCCTGTGGTCATTTGGGAAACGAAAAGAATTGTGTAAGAGGGGCCAAAGGCACTGAGATCAGTTACAGAGGGGATCATCGCGATCTCCAGGCACCATCGGATCCTATCTCAATCCTATTTCTCGTTTGAAGTTAATGAAGGCAAGAACGGGTCGTTGAAACCTCCTTTTGATCATTAAATGTGAGGTATGGAGAATCTGGCAAGCGGTCTGCTTGAAGGGGGTCCTGTGTACCGATTATTTTTCAAGGAGCCATGCCGAAGAGCTTTGAAGCTCAAGGCAGTTAGATACTGCCTTATCGATTAAATTTTGTAATGGAAAGACCCCCTGGGGGTACTTTTAAAATGCATGGATCCACAAGAGGCCGACAGGATTATGTTTGAATTTAACAGTAGCCTATGTGGAGGGCACCATTTCTGGAAGGCCACAACCCACAAAATCCTCAAGGCTAGATACTACTGGCCCACTGTATTCACTGACGTCTGCAGAAGGGTCCGAGATTGCACAAAATGTCAAATATTTGCAGGTAAACAACAACTCAAGTCTTTGTCGTTAAATCCTGTGGTGGTTTCAGGACCTTTCCAGCAATGGGGCCTAGATTTCATTGGGGAAATTCACCCTGCTTCAAGTGGTCAGCGCAGATGGATCCTGATGGCTACTGATTTCTTCACCAAGTGGATTGAAGCTATTCCCACTAGGAGTGCTTCCCACAAGGTAATCATTGAATTCTTGGAGGACCTCATCACAAGGTTCGGCTGCCCAAGTAAGATTGTCACTGATAATGCAGCCGCTTTCGAGTCTGAGCCATTAACCAAGTTTTGTGAGCAGTTCAGGATCAAACTGATTCACTCCACCCCATATTATCCACAGGGCAATGGTTTAGCTGAATCTTCCAACAAAATCCTGATAAGGATCATCAAGAGATTGTTGGAAGACAACAAGAAGGCGTGGCATTCAAGATTAAAGTTTGCTCTATGGGCCGATCGAGTGACCCTGAAGAGATCTATCGACGTCTCTCCTTTCAAATTAGTCTATGGAGCGGAGGCTGTTTTCCCTTCTCAGTTAGCCATTCCCATAGAAAAATTCCTTCAGGATTATCAGGAGGAGCCTGATGACATGATCAGAAGAATTCATCAGCTAGTGGAGGTCCAGCAGGCCAGGGAGTAGGCAATGGACATAATTCAGGACCATCAGTAAAGGATCAAACAAGTTTTCGATAAGAAGGCCAAGACAGAAGAATTTAGGACATGAGACCTTGTGCTGAAATGGGATGCTCCTAAGCAGGATAAGGGCAAGCACAGAAAATTCGAAGCCCTGTGGATCGGACCCTTCAAAATATCTGAGGTTTTCTCAAATAACACATATCGGCTGCAGGATTTGGAGGGTGAAGAAGTTTTCAACACCCCAGTAAATGGGCATTTTCTGAAGAAATATGTTGTCTTAGCCTTCAATGGCTCCTTTGTTTGTAAATATTGTCCTTTTGGTTCCTTGTTTATGTTTATTTTTATTTTTTGGCTTAATAAATGGATCCATATCCCAACAGCAAGGCACTGGAACTGCAAAATGCATCCTTAGAGCATCACAGGGATGACTCTATCCCCCATGGAGACTAATGTTAGTAACATTTATCGTCCGAGGCACAAGAGCGATCAGGCCTGCAAATGGTGCGATGAGCGCCGAGCGTAGCTCATGGAAGAAGTCCGTTTCTGGCTTAAAGCGAGTGTCCAGTCTTATTTCAGTGGCCAGGATTCATCCAAAGGAATAGATCAATTGTTGGCGGGAAATCGCGGCTAGCGAAGTTGCGACGAGGTTAGCGAAATGGGTGGCAGCCATTCATCCCAAAAGAATGTGTGGCACAAAATCTAGTCATGTCGGATTTTCGACAATCGCAAGTCCAAAGGGTGGAGGTTTTATGTCGTGGAATATCTCGAAACCCCGAACCCCGAAGTGTCGATGGCGCCTGAAGTTGGGCCCGCAGTATCAAAGGGTAGTCTCAGTCATCCATCTGAAGCGGACACCTGGTGTGCGAGGATGCTCTCCACCTTTCCGCCCATTGTGGTTTCGAAGTGAAAAGAGCAGCTCCCTCATATCCGCGAGCACCGAAAAGCATCGTTGAGAGTAAGCACGGGGTCACAGCCTGTGGTCATTTGGGAAACGAAAAGAGCTGTGTAAGAGGGGCCAAAGGCACTGAGTTCAGTTACAGAGGGGATCATCACGATCTCCAGGCGCCATCGGATCCGATCTCAATCCTATTTCTCATTTGAAGTTAATGAAGGAAAGAACGGGTGGTTGAAACCTCCTTTCGATCATTAAATGTGAGGTATGGAGAATCTAGCAAGCGGTCTGCTCGAAGGGGGTCCTGTGTACCGATTTTTTTTCAAGGAGCCATGCCGAAGAGCTCTGAAGCTCAAGGCAGTCAGATACTGCCTTATCGATAAAATTTTATACTGGAAAGACCCCCTGGGGGTACTTTTAAAATGCATGGATCCACAAGAGGCCGACAAGATTATGTTTGAATTTCACAACAGCCTATGTGGAGGGCACCATTTCTGGAAGGCCACAGCCCACAAAATCCTCAGGGCTGGATACTATTGGCCCATTGTATTCACTGACGTCTGCAGAAGGGTTCGAGATTGCACCAATTGTCAAAGATTTGCAGGTAAACAACAACTCAAGTCTCTGTCGTTAAATCCTGTGGTGGTTTCAGGACCTTTCCAGCAATGGGGCCTAGATTTCATTGGGGAAATTCACCTTGCTTCAAGTGGGTAGCACAGATGGATCCTGATGGCTACTGATTTCTTCATTAAGTGGATTGAAGCTGTTCCCACCAGGAGTGCTTCCCACAAGGTAATCATTGGATTCTTGGAGGACCCCATCACAAGGTTCGGCTGCCCAAGTAAGATTGTCACTGATAACGCAGCCTCTTTCGGGTCTGATCCATTAACCAAGTTTTGTGAGTGGTTCGGGATCAAACTGATTCACTCCACCCGATATTATCCACAAGGCAATGGTTTAGCTGAATCTTCCAGAAAAAGATTGATAAGGATCATGAAGAGATTGTTGGAAGACAACAAGAAGGCGTGGCATTCAAGATTAAAGTTTTCTCTATGGGTCGATCGAGTGACCCTGAAGAGATCTATCGATGTCTCTCCTTTCAAATTAGTCTATGGAGCAGAGGCTATTTTCCCTTCTCAGTTAGCCATTCCCATAGAAAAATTCCTTCAGGATTATCAGGAGGAGCCTGATGACATGATCAGAAGAATTCATCAGCTAGTGGAGGTCCAGCAGGCCAGGGAGCAGGCAATGGACATAATTCAGGACCATCAGCAAAGGATCAAACAAGTTTTCGATAAGAAGGCCAAGAAAGAAGAATTTTGGACAGGAGACCTCGTGCTGAAATGGGATGCTCCTAAGCAGGATAAGGGCAAGCACAACAAATTCAAAGCCCTGTGGATCGGACCCTTCAAAATATCTGAGGTTTTCTCAAATAACACATATCGGCTGCAGGATTTGGAGGGTGAAGAAGTTTTCAACAGCCCAGTAAATGGGCATTTTCTGAAGAAATATGTTGTCTGAGCCTTCGATGGCTCCTTTGTTTGTAAATATTGTCCTTTTGGTTCCTTGTTTATGTTTATTTTTATTTTTCGGCTTAATAAATGACTCCATATCCCAACAACAAGGCACTGGAAATGCAAAATGCGTCCTTAGAGCATCACAGGGATGACTCTATCCCCCATGGAGCCTAATGTTAGTAACATTTCTCGTCCGAGGCACAAGAGCGATCAGGCCTGCAAATGGTGCGATGAGCGCCGAGTGCAGCTCATGGAAGAAGTCCGTTTCAGGCTTAAAGCGAGCGTCCAGTCTTATTTCAGTGGCCAGGATTCATCCAAAGAAACAGATCAACTGTTGGCGGGAAATCGCGGCTAGCGAAGTTGCACCGAGGCAAGTGAAATGGGTGGCAGCCATTCATCCCAAAAGAATGCGTGGCACGAAATCTAGTCACGTTGGCTTTTCGACAATCGCGAGTCCAAAGGGTGGAGGTTTTATGTCGTTGAATATCTCGAAACCCCAAACCCCGAAGTGTCGATGGTGCCTGAAGTCGGGCCCACTGTATCAAATGGCAGTCTCAGCCATCCATCTGAAGCGGACACCTGGCGCGTGAGGAGGCTCTCCACCTTTCCGCCCATTGCGGTTTCGAAGCGTAAAGAGCAGCTCCCTCATATCTGCGAGCACCGAAAAGCACCGTTGAGAGTAAGCACGAGGTCATAGCCTGTGGTTATTTGGGAAACGAAAAGAGTTGTGTAAGAGGGTCCAAAGGCACTGAGTTCAGTTACAGAGGGGATCATCGCGATCTCCAGGCGCCATCGGATCCGATCTCAATCCTATTTCTCGTTTGAAGTTAATGAAGGCAAGAACGGGTGGTTGAAACCTCCTTTCGATCATTAAATGTGAGGTATGGAGAATCTGGAAAGCGGTCTGCTCGAAGGGGGTCCTGTGTACCGATTTTTTTCCAAGGAGCCATGCTGAAGAGCTCTGAAGCTCAAGGAAGTCAGATACTACCTTATCGATAAAATTTTATACTGGAAAGACCCCCTGGGGGTACTTTTAAAATGCATGGATCCACAAGAGGCCGACAGGATTATGTTTGAATTTCACAGTGGCATATGTGGAGGGCACCATTTCTGAAAGGCCATAGCCCACAAAATCCTCAGGGCTAGATACTACTGGTCCACTGTATTCACTGACGTCTGCAGAAGGGTTCGATATTGCACCAAATGTCAAAGATTTGCAGGTAAACAACAACTCAAGTCTCTGTCGTTAAATCCTGTGGTGGTTTCAGGACCTTTCCAGCAATGGGGCCTAGATTTCATTGGGGAAATTCACCCTGCTTCAAGTGGGCAGCACTGATGGATCCTGATGGCTACTAGTTTCTTCACCAAGTGGATTGAAGTTGTTCCCACCAGGAGTGCTTCCCACAAGGTAATCATTGGATTCTTGGAGGACCTCATCACAAGGTTCGACTACCCAAGTAAGATTGTCACTGATAACGCAGCCTCTTTCGGGTCTGAGCCATTAACCAAGTTTTGTGAGTGGTTCGGGATCAAACTGATTCACTCCACCCCATATTATCCACAGGGCAATGGTTTAGCTGAATCTTCCAACAAAAGCCTGATAAGGATCATCAAGAGATTGTTGGAAGACAACAAGAAGGTGTGGCATTCAAGATTAAAGTTTGCTCTATGGGCCGATCGAGTGACCCCGAAGAGATCTATCGACGTCTCTCCTTTCAAATTAGTCTATGGAGCGGAGGCTGTTTTCCCTTCTCAGTTAGCCATTCCCATAGAAAAATTCCTTCAGGATTATCAGGAGGAGCCTGATGACATGATCAAAAGAATTCATCAGCTAGTGGAGGTCCAGTAGGCCAGGGAGCAGGCAATGGACATAATTCAGGACCATCAGCAAAGGATCAAACAAGTTTTCGATAAGAAGGCCAAGACAGAATAATTTCGGATAGGAGACCTGGTGCTGAAATGGGATGCTCCTAAGTAGGATAAGGGCAAGCACAACAAATTCGAAGCCCTGTGGATCGGACCCTTCAAAATATCTGAGGTTTTCTCAAATAACACATATCGGCTGCAGGATTTGGAGGGTGAAGAAGTTTTCAACGGCCCAGTAAATGGGCATTTTCTGAAGAAATATGTTGTCTAAGCCTTCGATGGCTCCTTTGTTTGTAAATATTGTCCTTTTGGTTCCTTGTTTATGTTCATTTTTATTTTTCGGCTTAATAAATGACTCCATATCCCAACAGCAAGGCATTGGAACTGCAAAATGCGTCCTTAGAGCATCACAGGGATGACTCTATCCCCCATGGAGCCTAATGTTAGTAACATTTCTCGTCCGAGGCACAAGAGCGATCAGGCCTGCAAATGGTGCGATGAGCGCCGAGCGCAGCTCATGGAAGAAGTTCGTTTTGGGCTTAAAGCGAGAGTCCAATCTTATTTCATTGGCCAGGATTCATCCAAAGGAACAGATCAACTGTTGGCGGGAAATCGCGGCTAGCAAAGTTGCGCCGAGGCTAGCGAAATGGGTGGCAGCCATTCATCCCAAAAGAATGCGTGGCACGAAATCTAGTCACGTCGGCTTTTTGGCAATCGCAAGTCCAAAGGGTGGAGGTTTTATGTCGTTGAATATCTCGAAACCCCGAACCCCGAAGTGTCAGTGGTTCCTGAAGTCGGGCCCGCAGTATCAAAGGGCAGTCTCATGCGTCCATCTGAAGCGGACACCTGGCGCAGGAGGATGCTCTCCGCCTTTCCTCCCATCGCGGTTTTGAAGCGCAAAGAGCAGCTCCCTCATATCCGCGAGCACCGAAAAGCACCGTTGAGAGTAAGAACGGGGTCACAGCCTGTGGTCATTTGGGAAACGAAAAGAGATGTGTAAGAGGGGCCAAAGGCACTGAGTTCAGTTACAGAGGGGATCATCGCGATCTCCAGGCGCCATCGGATCCGATCTCAATCCTATTTCTCGTTTGAAGTTAATGAAGGCAAGAATGAGTGGTTGAAACCTCCTTTCGATCATTAAATGTGAGGTATGGAGAATCTGGCAAGCGGTCTGCTCGAAGCGGGTCCTGTGTACCGATTTTTTTTCAAGGAGCCATGCCGAAGTCTTCAAATAGACAGAAAAGTCTGCACACGCTAGCTCGGCATTTAATGGCTTAACTACCTTCCTTACAGGAGCCATGCGCAGTTAAGGTGGCGCTCGAAGAAAGATATCAGTACGAGTTTGACTGAAGGGACACCAAGCCTTGGGTAACTGGACACGCCTCTGTGAGGCGATTTTTCCTGAGTATATAGACTCAGCCTTTGTATTTTTGTAATCTATCGATGGTTGAGCAAGGCTCCAGGGTTGTAAAACTTTAATGAAGCACTGTTATTCTGGTTATGTATGAACTCTTGAGATTTCTTGCCTTATGAATGCTAGCTTCTTTCACGTCTTTGTTTACACTGTGTTAGAACAACTCGGAATTGGAGGATCCAGTCGAGTTGTGACTGTTATAGGATGATGTAGGTTGGATCACTGTAACAGTTGCGTTGTTTCTAA
>SNQJ01S0073052.1:96573-109209 GCA_010110895.2 Picea sitchensis | reverse complement strand
GATAGATGGTATTTATAATATAAACCTCCTACACATCACAGATCATTTAATCTAAAGATATCAGACCTGCACATGTAACAGGATTAAAAGAAACATAAATAACAACATTATAAACAAAAGGCTAAAGCCAAAATGCATATATGCCGTTCTATTAAGTTTTTGGAATCACTTGTCCATTCTATAGTCCTAGAAGATTTTTTTTGGATAGTAGACTTTAAAGATAGGAAAAATCAATACATAAATGATAATAATTAACCATGTATTGATAAAAAAGACTAAAGCTATTTAAATCAATGCATAATCAATTATTCAAAGAATATGAAGATATTATAATGAAAATAAAACCATTTTACTCACAGGACAAAAGGCATTAAGCAACCTGGAATTCCATATTCTTGTTTGAAAATACTCGTCCATTCTCCCAAAGATTCCAACCATCCATTACTCCATTTGAAAATAAATAAAATTTTTACAAAAGCAATAGTATACAAAAGAGAAAGGATTAAAATCCTCCTCTCCAATTCTCTGGATCCTCTTGGCTTTGAACTTTCTCATATATTTATACAATGAATGAACAGTCTGGGTGTCACTATTAATTTTCGCCACCTGAAATTTTCCTCATAAAAATACATCAATATCTCTCAAATCGTGCATTACATTGGGAAAATATCTATGCGAAAGGTAAATGGGTCCATTTTGGTTCTGGGTTTTCAACTGTTTCTTCAAATTCCTCACGGTTTGGCTGCAATCAGTTCTGCAAAATCGTCTGTCTTATCTTGATGCCTTTCCAAATTTTATCTGTTGTTGCTCATAACATTATTTGTAGCAATCCAAAATTATTTTTGGATCAAGAATCTTGAACGTATTTGGATAATAAAATCAAGCCATGATCAGATCCGTATCAAATATTTGATAATAGAAACCTGTGAAACAAAAAGAAATATAAATTAATAACCTAAAAATTGTGAATAAAACAAAATCTAGAAAAATAAAAAACGAATTTAAACTAACTATAATTTATAAACAATCATTGTTTATAATTTGCTTTCAAATATGATCTAGAAGCTTCAAGTTAATGGAGAAAAAATATTAATTTCGGGTTTTTTACAAAATCAAACAAATGATTAATAATTCTTTTATTATTATTATTTTGAAATGAGATGCAAAATGAAAAAAAGAATTTAATTAATTAATATCACCAAATCATTTCATGAAAATGAGAAACCAACTAAGATATTATTTGATGAAGTATTGGACCCATTATTCAAAATAGTCAAACTTGCTAATGAGAAAAATAAATAACACATAATCATAATTTAAACGAAAGTAAACATTTGATAAAAATTAACATTTTTGTTTAAATTGAGATTTTTATGCTCGTTGCTAACTTTTGACATATACTCTTGTAATGAATGTCTCATACTATAGTGAATGTCTTAAGTTTGTCTCAAAGCAAGCCAACGTATGGAACTATTTGAAAAGGTTGATTATGTAGCTCATTATAATTATCAAGATTCTAATGGGGGGCCTTTAAATTTTGTAAAAATTTAGGGGGAGTTATTGGGGCCCAACATGTATCAAGTGATCTTTTACAGAGTCTACAATGATAGTCATATCAATGATTTCATTGTCCTTGAACTTCTCCATTGCTACAACGTTCTGAGGTTCATTTTATTTTCTTGCTTCAAACTGTGGTTTCATGATCTTTCCCTTCACGATATCTAGAACCTTGTTCTTGGAAAGGATGAGATCAATCCTTGTCTTCCATGCTTTGAAGTTTGAAGCTCCTTCTATCTTGTTTTCTGTCTTCATAGAGTAAGTCATGATTGCCTTTGACTTTGAATTTGACCAGACAAACTTTGACTTTGACCAGTTAAACGTTGACTTTGACCCAAAAATTCAACCTTGATTTTTTTTCTTTCTAAGAGTACCAAGAGGTGCGCTAGGCTAAGGCACACTAGAATGTCCATGAATTATGCCAAATTTCTCAATTGAAGTGCCCAAAAGGTTAGGTTAGGTTTTGTTGCAGTTGCACAATTAGAAACCCTAGTTGCAACTGCAACTAGTGCCACAATGAGCTTAACAAAGAACTTCCATGCTACCTTCTAGTGGTTATAAGATCCTGAAGGTGGTGTGGTCCCATAACCTATCAAGATGTGCTCATTTAACCATAGAAAATATCTCAATATTGTCACCCAACCATAGGCATGCAACCACCCCCAGGAACCGTAACCTTGACAGATAGAATAATTCTGGAAGTAGTACCAGACCCAATAGATAATCAAGAGATAATGTATCTCTCTCTCTCCAAGAATAGTGCACCAAGCAGAAAGTCCACAAACCAGAAACCAAGACCAAAATCCAACTGCAGTAGCTGCAACTAGACTCCTTCTCTAGACTTGCGCACTACTCGAATTAAGAGTGAGTGTGTCCAAATGAACTCAATCAACCTCTTATTTATAGTGAACTTTGTCACCTGTTTAGGTCGACTTCTCCCTCTAGAGGCTATTACTTTAATATTAATTCTTTTATTGAGCCTACTTGTCTTCTAGGGTTTCTACACATTTGTTTAGGATTTATCTAGCTTCCAAAATATTCTAATCTAGTCAGAGGTTACACATGGAGGTTGATACCTCCCACAACTACCATAAAATCAATAGGTTGGTCTTCCTTTACATAACTCATATGGAGTCTTATTACTATTACTTCTGATCAAGCCTCTGTTCAATATATGAATGGTTGTATGCACTGCTTGTCCTCAAAATAAATCACTTAGCTTGGAGTCATTCAACATGGTTCTAGCCATTTCTTGTATAGTTTTTTTTTTCCTTTCAACAACTCTATTTTGCTGAGGTATTCTAGCTGTTGAGAATTGCATTTTTATTCCCTGTTATTCATAGAAATCCTTGAATTCATTTGAAGTAAACTCACATCCATTATCTAATCTTAAGCATTTGATTTTCAAATCAGTTTCATTTTCGACCAGTTCCTTGAATATCCTAAAACATTCGAAATCTTCTGATTTTTTCTTGAGGAAGCAAACCCAAGTCATTCTGGTGTAGTCATTAATGAGTAGCATGAAGTATTTTTCACCATCTAGTTATGTTGTTCTCGTGGGCCCACATAAATCAGTTTGTACAATCTCCAATGGTTTTGTTGTAGAGTATTCCTTTGTCTTGAATTCAACTATTGTTTGTTTTCCATGTTGACAGTGCTTGCACATAATATTCGTTGGATTTGTAATTTATGGAATTTCTCTTATAGGTTGCTTCTTTCTGATATTCAAAAGATTATCAAAGTGTATATGGCCCATTCTCCTATGCCAAAGCCAACTTTCATCTTCTTTTCCCAAACAACATCTTTCTTCTTCGATCTCATTCAAGATGTATATGTTGTTTGGAGTCCTTGTCATTGTTGCCACTAGGCTGCTTGATCCTTCTTTCCTTATTTCACATTCTTTTGAATTGAATATATTTGTGTGTCATTCATCACACATTTGGCTCACACTTAGCAAATTATGCTTCATATTTTCAACAAGTAGGACATTTTCTTCCACAACATCTTTGTTTCCAATATTGATTGTGGATTTTCCTATAATTTTGGCTGAGTTATCATTGCCAAACGTGACATACCCCTCTTTTTATTTATTTAATGTTACAAATATGTTTTTTCCCCCAGTCATATGATTTGAGCACCCACTATCAATTTACCAATGGCTTCTTCTATTTTGGGCTTGTAAGGAAAACCCACATTCCTCAACCTTCAAATCTTCTTGCTACCTTTTACAATTTCTATGTTGTTCCCCTATATGATTGAAAGAAACATTCCTAGCTTCCTTGAAGAAACTATTAAATCACTTTTTCCATTTCTGACTATGTGTCCAAATTGTTAAATTTGTAGCATTCAATTTCATAACCAAGAGCACCAAAACTGTTACAATTTCTATAAAACATCTCACAAGACTTTATGGGATAATTTCCTTCATAATGGTTCTTGGGATTTTCATATCTACTTATGTTCCAGGTGTTTCTACCCTTTCCATAGGCTCTACAATTTATGGCTTTATTCCCAAAATTGTTGCAAGAATAACACAAGCCAAGAAAAATATTTTGATAACTGGTGTGGGCGATCTTCTAGTTGGTGTTGTTCTTCTGAAAGCATGATATTATTATTGGTTCTTCTTCATTGCTAGTTTTTGATTCCATGTTCCTCTGAAAGAAAGATCTTCTTCTTGATTCTTCTTTATTTTTGGTTTTTGTATGTGCTCCTTTAGAGGCTTGCATTCTTCTTTCTTGATGGAACCCTTGATAGTATCTGCATAACTTCTTTACTCTGCTTCATTTCCTACCAACATAGATATTGAACCCTCATCATTATTATTTTGTTTGTATCCAAGTCCAGACTTGTCATAGAATGGTTTTTTATTTCAGATGATTTCATCCAATATTTTGGTGCTATTGCCAAAATTTAGTTGGATGTCCTTATTATGTAGTTCCTTTCTTAGTGAGACTATTTCAGGTTCCATATTCTCCGCTATTTTCTTCTTTTCTTCCATTTTTCTCTTGAGTGTTTCTTCAATCACTTTGGCTTCTTCCAACTGAATCCTTAGAACTATGATAGTTTGTTTGGCTTCTTTAGAATTTTTTCTAGGGTTTTGAAATCCTTCCTTCAGTTTACTTAACTCTTCTTTGAGAGACTTTTTTTTCTTCCTTGCTATTCTTAGATCACTTAAGGCACTGATCAATTATGCCTCAAGATTCACTTCTCCTTATTCTTCATAGTCTCCTTCATTGTTTTCAGTAGTTTCCTCTCAAGTCTCTAATTCCAAGAAGAGTACTCTTCTTGAGTCACTATCACTATCAACATCTTCATCGGATGAGGAACTATCATGTTTTGAATAGCAAATTTTATTTTTCAAAAATTTTCCTTTATTTCTTTCCTTGTATCTTTTATGATATTTCTTTTCTTTCGTAATAAATTTTTCTTCATCAGTATATGAATCCCTTGCATAAGGACATTTAGAAGTAAAATGACCAACTTTACCATAATTAAAGAATTTGAAAGGAAGCTTACCTTTGTACTTTTCGGTTCCTCTTTTCATTTTTCTCACAAATTTGACATCTTCTTCATTTCTGAATCATCACTATTGTTGGAGAAAGTGTTGGCATAGGGGTATACCCAGGGTTCAATGCTCAAGAGCGCACCAAAAAATCCCTAACTATTGGCCCTTTCGGCAACACCTGCGAAGCAGATGAAGTCTCACCCGAGGTAGAGGTAGGGGTGGTTGCAAGACTCAGGTGTCTGCAACCTTAGCTGGGACACAGATTTGTGATTCTATTACTTACTGAGCACTTAGCAACAATTATTCTTCAATATTCAATCCTTACCTTACTTCGCAGTTAGCATAGAGAATCGCGGTTAGCACAGAGAATCGCAGTATGTACTAGATCTAAATTAATTCAATACTTAGAAACAACAATATAGACCAAATCTGGTAGATCAAGCACTTAACAACCTCATATACATCAAATCTATCATCCATACACATCTAATAAGAACAAAGAATAAGTAAATCTATATAAACATGTCATAGCACTTAGCAAGAGAAGGAAAACACATTAAAGTAACATCAGAAAGCATGACACACAGATTTATGTGGTTCACCCCCTCCCTGGGGCTACATCCACCAACTCTTCTTATTTATTATCGCTGGCCAATAGGTTACAAGCACAGAGCCTCAAAACCTACTCTGCACAGGATAGGAGATCTGTGCAACTCGCTAGATCCTCCTTCCCCGAGTAGCTCTAAGCACAATGCCTTCTTACAATCCATGCACTCAACACTTACAATACTTTCACTTAGCTCTGCAAGGCCTCATATAGTATGCACAAAGAACATTACAATTCCTACTTGCACTTAGCAAGTACTACCTCTTTCATCACCTAGATGTCTATTTATATATTACAAAAATGGGCCTAAGCGTCGGTAAACCCACGGGCCGACATCCTAATCCCATTACATTATCCGCCAAAACCCAAAAAGGACCCAAAGTTGTCCTAGCTTCCATGATCTCCACTTTGCCTTGTGCTTCCTCTTCAACAGGTTGTCGATGTCCCAAAAATGGTCAAATATGACCAAGTGTTCTCCAAAACTTGGTCAAGGGCCAATAGGCCTCCAACACTCACCTGTGACTTTTCCCGAGTCACTCAGGTCTATTCAATTATGCCTCAAATGCCTCAAGCTTGGCTTGAGCTGCTTTGACCTGTTGTCTTGTGACTACTTCTTGCTTAGTAAATTCTTGGATAAGTGTATCATTCACCAACCCTTATAGGCACTATTCTGCTAAATTCACGACCTGCTCTAGTTCTGTTCCTTGGCTCTCAACTTCTGTAAAGAGTTGACATGCCTTATCCTGCACAGGTTGAAGTTGTTGGGTAACTTCCATCACCTTACTCTGGATCATATGTATCTTCTTCTATGCAGTGCACTGCTCGTTTGATCGTTTCATTCTTTCTACGGGTGATAGGGCCTTCAACTGTACCTATATCTTTTCGGCCTCGAACTTCACCTCTTGGAGCTGCGACTCCAATTTATTCAATTCTGGATTTTCTTCCATATTTTCATACATCTGGGCACTCCTATTACTCAACTGCTTGCACTCAAAGACAAGATATTTTAATCGATCAACAGTGTTGTGGGCAATTGCTTCTCATTGGTCTCTGATCTCTTGCGGGGTCTCAGGTACTGCGCGAAGCTCTAAATCTGCGATATGTTGCTGGAGCTTCTGGATGATTTCTTCTAGCTGTGCTACCTGCTGTGGGACTTGTTCTGTATTCTTCACTTCAATGACTGTCATAGAGCGAAGCGCTCTGTTGACTGCTTCCTTTACTTCCAGTTGCTCCGCAAGCAATTGTTTTTTTCCTTGCTATAACTACGCTTTTTCTTCCTCGAACTTAGCTTGGAGAGCAAGATTTTATTTCTCTGCAGAACTGCGTTGTTTGACAAGTACTCCCTGTACTTGTGTCAAAGCCTGGGTGGCTTTCTCTGCTTTCACTTCTGCTCCTCGAAGTCGGGCCTTAACTGTATCGACAATTCAATGGAGTAGGACTGGTTCATCTCCCACTTCGGTTGTTCCTTCTGGCAGAGGCGCAGTGGAGACTACGTGGCTAGATCAAAGTGCCTGCTGCACTCCTTTGAGCTCAACTTCTATTCTGTTATACATTGTCTCCTGCTTCGCTTCCTTATTTTCTAGTATCTCTTCTACAATTTCATTCAGGGCTGCAATGAGGAAGTTGAAGTCATCTGGATTAAGCGTGGTCTGCAGTTTAGTTACGGGTGCTTTCGACTTCTTCCTGGAGGGAAACTTCGACGATGACCCTTTTCTCTTCTTTATGACTTTGACTTCATCTCCTGGTCTCTGTTCAACTTCTTCTAAGTCTTTTCCATCACCTCCTTGATTTGGTGTAATGGAAGCCATCTTTATAGATCTATTGTCTACATCTTGGATTTCCTCAACCTTCTTCGTCTTCTTTGTCTTCTTTGTCTTACTGGACCCAGGTGTATTCTGCATAGCTCCTGGGTTGTCAATGTCTGAAATGTCCGCGGGATCTGCTAAAACAAGGAGGTCCACTGACCATTCCTTGGTGATCTCTTCTATGTCTTCTTCTGTCAGCTTGTAATACGATTGAAATTGTTCCTGGTGCTCATCAGCACGTGGTGTTCGGTATATAAAGTGACGGTCCGCGTTGAACTTCATCAGAGGTTGGAACCTCTATAAAGTGTTCGGGGTTATGCGAGGCTCTCCCCTTATGGATACTTTCAACTGGTTATAATACGTGTGGAAGACGACATTCGATTGCCATTGCTTGTTCATGTCGTTCGAGTACCACAGTGTACTGAACTTCGTGGCCAGTGGCTCAAAGGGTTCGATGTTTGGGAAGGTTGCGCCTTCCACTAGCTCCCATGCAACAAAAGTGATCAATATCAAAAGCCAACTTAAATGGAATTCATGCCCTTGATCCTGGGCTTCTCTGCAGTCAATCTCTAGCTAGTTCACCAGGTACTTCGCCCAATTCATCTGTAGTCCTTCTGCGCACTTCCCTGTGAGGTATACTACAAAGCTAGATACTTGCGTGGGCTGATTCTTATGTACCAACTTCCCTACGATTATTTGAAAGGTGAGGCACACTGCGCCACTTTCAATAGAAGCTACCTTGTAGCCTCACACACCCTTCTCAACATTTCCATAAGCTTCTTTAATCTTCTACAAAAGAGCACGGTCCATGGTCTTTCCAGGATAGTAATCATGTGGATCAGGGCCCTGCATGCTAAGCCCTTTGATTCGATTGATCAACGTCGGATCAACAGTTATGCGACGGTTCAACCACAAGTATCCTCCATGGTAACTTGCTAGCAGTAACTTCACACAAGAATTCACGTCCTGGTGTCTGCCGAAGTGTGGTATCTTCATTACGTTGAGTAGAGTGGACTGCATGAGGTTCATCGTCCATTGTTGAGGGATGATCTTCGGATTCTTGCTCTTAGTTCTAGTCAGGTACTTGTATGGGGCGAGCATGCTGTAAAATTTACGGTCTCCCAGGTTGAAGTCACAAAACCTCAACGCTGCAATCTTGTCTTGATTTGCGCGGTAGGTGTGTACTCCTTTCGGTAGATATGCAGTGACTAGAGTGTACTCAAAGTCTCTAGGCACACTGTCTCTGTTAATCTCACTGCTTAGAGGTGGTATATAAGCATGTAGGATGGATGGGACTAACTTTGCATTAGCTATATCATCTTTATTCTTAGTTCTCCTTTCTGCGCTGGCTCGAGATGTTCCTTCTCGAGCAGTCGATGGGGAGGCTTGCACTCCTCTTGTCGATGATGCCTGTAATCTTATAGATATTCCTCTCTCCGACATGACTCTTTCAGCTCTGAGGCTAGTGAGTACCTCTCTCACAGATTCTTCAGTTGCACTAAATTCATCCGACATATACGCTCGGGATCGATATCTCAGGCTCTCAAGCGAATGTAGGCACTGTAAAAAGGTAGAGAGTAAGAGTGGAGTGATCACAATTCACAATTCATGTAGTCTGCGGGCTCAATTTTACGATTGGCAAAAGTGTCTTTCGTGCATGGCGTGACAAAATAAGTAAGTAACTCTGTAATGGGTCATTTGCAACAGATACGGGGCTTCATTAACTCTGGTTCGGTCCGTTATGGCATGGTCTAACGGTCTGGTGATGATCCATCAATGTCTTTCTGCCCGTTCAAGCTTTGGTCTAATGATTATAATACCCTCCAATGGCTATGTCACTTCGCCACGTTGAAGTGCTATATGTCGTTGTTCTGATACCTCAACAAAGCTCAATTTCTGTGATTTTTCCTTCTGTGAGGTTTCCTCTGAAACCTTTTGTGACTTTTCGATCTTGGCTCTCTTCTTACTTAGCTTTCTAGCTTTCTTCCCAGTGAGATTCGTCTCGATCATTCTTTTTCCATTCCGATCCTTATCTTCTCTCGACATAGTCACTTCGTGCTGTTGAGATTCTTCCTTAAGATCCAAGGGTAATACTCCTTTAACATCTGGATTCGGTATTTCAGTCTTCTGTGGTTCCTCTAATACTCTTACAACTTCGACCTCCAAGTTCCTGGTGTTAAATAGCTTCGATTTGTTCTCTTGTTCTCCCATCAAGTAAGCAATCCTTCTAGTCATAAATTCCATGAGGTCTTGCTTCTTCTGTTCTAGGGCTTCCTCTTCTTCTTTTCTTCAGATCTGGTCTTTCTCAATCCAGATCTTGCCTAACAAAGTTGGAAATGGGGCGCTTTCCTCAACAAACTTAATAACTTTGAATTCTTCCTTTGTGGAAGCTCCATGGATACTCATAGTTATCTGGGTAATCCTTCCACATAGGGTTATCAATTTTCCTTTAAACAACCCTATTCCTCCTAGTGAAGGGACCATAGCAGACCTTCCTAGGGTTTCCCAAGAACTTTTTGTCATAATATTCACCTGTGTTTCCTCATCCAGAGCACATTCAATGTCGAAGTCTCCTATTCTTACTTCAATTTTCCCCTTTTCTTTGAAGATATCTGACAAACTGGCCTCTTTATGTTCATTCAGGGTTTCTTTCAATTTCAGTAGTACAATCTCTAATTCTTTCTGGGGCTCTTCTATAATCTTAGTCTCTTGATCTCCTTCAGAGTTTGCATGTTCCATATTCATCTTTTCAAGTCTAGCGATCATTCTAGGGCAATCCAGGACTTCATGGTTCATAGCCTTACAACAGAGGCAACTAGGTTTCCTCCCAGGGCATTCCTTAGCAATATGTCTTGGTCTTCTGCAACTGTAACAAAGAGTTAATCCTCTCTTTCTCTTAAATGATCCCCAACCTTTCTTGTACTGCGTGCTAGGATCATAATGGCTAGCCTGCAAAAATTTCTTTCTAGGATCTTGCATCCATTCGTTAGTACACACATTCTTTCTATGCATAGGTATACCATATCTTTCATTATTCTTATCAGATATATTCATATCAAACGTTCTTTCATCTAACAATGCCCTACTTTTCAAGCTAGGACATAATTTATCAAGCATACCTAGATTCATACTTCAGAAACAAAAGTTTCCACTTATCTTATCTCTTCAGAGCACAAAGCTTCTAGATCTAAAACCTTTCACTATTCTTACCTTTATCAGAGCACAAATCTTACATATCTTACCTCTTTTCTTCAAATCTGTCTTCTTTTCTTTAGCACAAAGCTTCACGGTTCAAGTAGAGTACTGCGCACCAGAGCGATAGATCTACGCACACAATTTCTTTTACACAAGGCTTCTTCTTTCTTAGTTCCCAACAATCACAGTTTCAGGCCCCGACAACGGAAACATTTGTTGGCATAGGGGCAGACCCAGGTTTCAACGCTCAAGAGCACACCAACAAAGCCCCAACTACTGGCCCTTTTGGAAACACCTGCGAAGAAGATGAAGTCTCACCCGAGGTAGAGGCAGGGGTGGTTGCAAGACTCAGGTGTTTGCAACCTTGGCTGGGACAAATATCTGTGATTCTATTACTTACAGAGCACGTAGCAACAATTATTCTTCAATATTCAATCCTTATCTTACTTTTCAATTAGCACAGAGAATCATCGTATGTACTAGATCTAAAGTAATTCAATACTTAGAAACAACAATATAGACTAGATCTAGTAGATCAAGCACTTAACAACCTCATGTACATCAAATCTATCACCTGTACACATATAATAAGAACAAAGCATAAGTAAATCTATCTAAACATGTTATAACACTTAGCAAGAGAAGGAAAACACATTAAAGTAACAACACAAAGCATGACACACATATTTACGTGGTTCACCCCCTCCCTGGGGCTACATCCACCAACTCTTCTTCTTTATTATCGCTCGCCAATCGATTACAAGCACAAAGCCTCAAAACCTACTTCGTGCAGAACATGAGATCTACACAGCTCGCTAGATCCTCCTTCCCCGAGTATCTCTAAGCACAATGCCTTCTTACAATCCATGCACTCAACACTTACAATGCTTGCACTTAGCTCTGCAAGGCCTCATACAGTATGCACAAAGCACGTTACAATTCCTACTTGCACTTAGCAAGTACTACCTCTTTCATCACCTAGATGTCTATTTATATATTACAAAAGTGGGCCTAAGCATGGGTAAACCCACGGGCCGACATCCCAATCCCATTACATTATCCCCCAAAACCCAAAAAGGACCCAAAGTGGGCCTAGATTCCACGATCTTCACTTCGCCTTGTGCTTCCTCTTTGACAGGCTACTGATGTCCCAAAAATGGTCAAATATGACCAAGTGTTTTCCAAAACTTGGTCAAGGGCCAACAACAAGGCTTTGACGCTGGCTTGTTCTTTCTTGTCTTCTTGGAGGATTTAAAAGTTGCTTCCCTTTTGGATGAATTTTCTTGTTATGTTCTCATTTCATATGCTGTAAGTATTCCATGTAATTCATCCATTCTTAATGTAGCCAGATCTTGTCTTTCTTTTAGATTTTATATTTTAGGGTCGAATCTCATTGGGAGAGATCTCAGTATCTTTTGCACAATAACTAAATTTTCAATCTTTTCTCCCAATTATCTTATAGTATTCACAATTTCATCAACTCAGAGAAAATAAGATGCAATATCTTCATCTTCTTTCATTCTCATATGTTCAAATTGTCCTCTGTAATTTTGAATCTTGGCCCCTTTGACTTTATCATCTCCTTCATAAACATTCTTTAGCTTGTCCCATATTTACTTTGGAAAATCACAATGCACAACCTTAACAAATTATGAACCCGTTAGACCACTTAGAATGGCATTTATATCCTTTGAATTGTATTCACTGAGATTTTTACCGACATTATATGTTGGGGGAGAAGCTGGTGTAGTGTATCCATTTACTACAACTTTCCAAACATCAAATCCTTATGCATCAAAAAATTCTCTCATTCTTATGCTTCAAAAAGCATAATTTTTCCCATCAAAAAATGGTGTTCCATTTTTGGAAAATTCTCCCTGCTTATCCATGATCTTCCTTCCAGTGGTTAGATTGTTCCTGAAGGAACCCGTTCTTATACCAATTGTTAGAATATTCAAGAATACTAA
>SNQJ01S0073052.1:69570-79915 GCA_010110895.2 Picea sitchensis | reverse complement strand
AAAGTATTATGTCTAGAATCAATAATACAGGTAAGAACAGAGGTGTCTAGACCAGGTCTGACTAGAGGGTTGATTCCAAACTGAATTAAACCAAGATGGACATATTTGTAGCCATTTTCAAGACCCCAATCAATGTCAGCTTGCTGGATCAAAGGAATCTAATAAATAGATTGTCCAAGAGAGAGAGGAACATTATTGGAACAATATCGGAAAAGAGTAGTAGCACGGAATTTGAACATAGGAAGGTCATAAATTTTAGCAGGCTCAATTTCAGGCATACGCCAATTTACATCTGGCTCATATTCTTGAGCTATTAGCCTAGTATTATACAGTGCTTTAGAGGAAGACGAAGAAGACTGACTAAGAAAATAAGTATACCATTTAGAGGGTTTATATTTGACATCAGCAGATAAATCATAAGAACTCTTTCCATTCTGTGAAGCCATTTGAAACTACTGCAACTTCTGACAGTATACTTTGAGTATTGCAGGTAAGCAAATATATCAAGTGGTAAGATCAAACTTACAATGGGAAAAGGACTATGCAGCACCAATGCCTTCTTCGGAAACAAAAGCTGACTTACTGTCCTACAGCAACGCTGGAGACCACTGTCAAGAAGATCACGTCACTCAATACTAAATATTTTCACTTCTCACAATCATATACTTCAGACACAAGGCTCGTTCCAAAGTAGAATCACTTCACAACAATCTTCTTTATATTAATCAACTGATCTCAGAATTACAATATCATGCAGGAGGCATGTATTACAGACTTAACTGATAAGCTATAACTGCACAGAAAAGCAGGGCTTTTAGTCTTATGCCTTCTAATACAAGAAGATTAGACAGGCTCCTGGGCGACTGCTCAGGCAGAAACTAGCTTACTGACACAACACTTATGGCTCTGATACCAATTTTACAGAGTAGAAACATATAAGCAAGGATCTTATAATTTACACTTGAGATCAGTGTTTTTCATTCACAGTTCACAAGATCCCGAAGGCGAGTGATAGTGAAGAGGATACACACTGCTCGACTTACTCACAGGCTCTAAGATTCTAAAACTCAGAATAAGCTCTCTCTCAGACTCGAATGCCTCAAATGAGAGGGGTAGAGCCTAATTTATACAACTTTGAGCAGGTTACTGGTCAATCCAAACTGGAAACTGTCGGTGACAAAAGATTCCATGAAGTGGATGGGGCAGCTGTGGACAACAACTTTTATCTCGTCCCTTAGAGGCTCGGCCATATGGGGACCCATACCAACTTTTACGGAATGACACTGACAAAAGTAATTATTCCTAGTCACATGAATACACTGTGGAGTTCTAGAGGAACCCACGGAACTGTCGGGACACCACTGTCGGCCCGATAGACATGAAAACAATATCTTTATTACAAATTGAGGCAGTTAGGCGCATCATGATTCCATTCTATTTATTATATTGTATTCGGCTATAGAATCAAAAGAGGCGTCACTATCATAACCAAAGTGACTACTGGGAGGAGAGTTGTGATCACTTGAAAAAGGTGGAAGCCAGCTGAAACATCTGTAGAAAGGGGAACCTTTCATGGCTAGAATAAGCTCATCTTCTGGTATGCATAAATCACCAAAATAATCACTAGTGACTTTATAGGATGGAAGTTGAGATGGCTCAGTCTTGCTGAAATGTAAGTCACTTCCAATAAAAGATAGGTTAAAAGTAAACCATCCTTCATGATGTGCGGCTTGTTTAACTTCAGCTTGAAACCATTGGATGAAAGCTTCTTTGCTGGCATTGAAGAAATCAACATCTCTAGGAAAATATGTCCAGAACAATATATATAACCAACCAGACCAGAAATAATGATAATCTTTGAAAGGAGAACATTCAAACGTAATCCAACAAGATCCATCATATTTCGTTTGTAGAATGATTTTGCAGTAGTCTTCATATGTTATGTCTGGTGTATATAGCACTATATATACTTGTCCTTGAAATGGTCCTCCAGTCATTGTTCCTCTAGCAATATTATGACTGCTTCTGAAATAACTATTGTAGGACTGCAAATGATTATATGACTGTACCCAGCTATTTAATATTTTTATACATTCTGGGCTAGACTTTATACAACATACTAAACAATCAAAACAGTAGCAATATTTACAATTGTCACACACTAGGATCCATTTGAATCCTGGTGGTGGAGCATTCCTTATGCTCAAGGAGGATGAAGCCATTTAATTATTTTATCCTTATTAGGAGCTGCTTCTCTAGTAAGCAAATCAACAACACAATTATCTTTTCCTGGCTTGTATTGGATTTCAAAGTCAAATCCGTCAAGCCACAAGCTCCAGCGCAAAATCCTGTTATTTCCTTGTTCAAGCAATCTTTGATTAGATAACATTCCTTTCATATGTTTCAGGTCTGTTCTAACAATAAAATGCACAGGTTTTAGAAACATCCTGAATTTCTTGATTCCATTTTTTACAGCAAGTATTTCTTTGTGAGAGGAAGGATATCTGTATTTTGTATCACTGAAGCATCCAGAAGTATAGATACATACTTCTTCCAGTTTAGGACCATTTTTCTGCAAAAGTACTACTGCCCATGTCTCATTGGAGGCATCAGTTTCAAGAATAAGTTCTAGGGTCATATCTGGAAGATACAGTTTCGGGAGATTCTGGATCTTCTGCTTAATGATTTGAACAGCTTGAGTCATTTTATAATTCCATGATATTATTTTTCTTAATCTCTTCTGAAGTATCCGAACATCTTTGGCCTGATTCTTGTAGAACTGCCGGATATAATTTAAACAACCAAGGAACCTTAGTAGCTGCTTTTGATCTAGTATTTCGTCAGGGAACTCTGATAATTTTTTCAAGACATGATCCTGGAGTTCTACTTCTCCTTTGGAAAGTATCAATCCAAGATATTCAATCTTAGTTTGTGCCCAACATAGCTTAGAACGGCTGAGCACTAGACCATGTTTATACAATAAATCATAAACAACCTTTAAATGTTGTACATGCGCTTTACAATCAACAGAGCAGACAAGTAAGTCATCAATATATACAATAACAAAATTCAGGTGTTTGAAGATATCATCCATCCGTTTTTGGAATTCTGATGGAGCGTTCTTCAAACCAAAAGGAATTACTCTCCACTGGTATTGTCCATGAGGAACAACAAATGCAGTTTTATATCTATCCTGAGGGATAATTCCTACTTGCCAAAATCCGCTCTTCAGATCAAATTTGCTGAATATGTTACATTTCCCAATCTTAGAAAACAACAATTCTTTGGAAGGCAGAGGAAATCTAATAGGTAGTAGAGAATTATTTAAGGCTCTATAATTTATAACCATTCTTGGTTTTCCTCTTTTCTGCTCACTGTGTTTATTGACATAAAATGTAGGACAAGCCCAAGGGCTTCTATGGACTTCTATCAATTTTCTTTCTAATAATTCAGATATCTCCTTTTGGCAGTATTCACATTCAGTGGGAGACATATGATTAACAGAGGCCTTTTGAGGTCTGGGAATATAATCTTCCTTATATGGGAGACTGACAAAGTACTGATCTCTAGTCCAGAAAGCATTGGGATAATCTGATGTACAATCAGATTCTATCTTTTCTTTAATTTCTTTTATCATACCCATCCCATGTTTTTCAGCATGTCCAATGATCTTTTGGATGCGTACCAAGCTGCTTGCAGATTTTTCAACTTGTTCCAATTTTTTATTTACTGCAATTCTTGATTCATACGTGGACTTACTCAGAATCTTTATAGTTTTGCCTGAAATGTTAAACTGTACAAAACCATTTTCAACTGTAAAGGGTAAACACTTATTTACAAAATCTTGTCCCAAAAGTATATCTGCACCAGTGTCAAAACAATATAGAGTAACAGATACTTTTTCTTCCTGTAGGTAAATAGAGAAATCTAGGGCAATGAATTTAATCTTTAATTCTGTTTTGTTGACAGCTCTAAAAGATATATCTATAGGCTGCCAATAATATGATGGTAAAGCTCCAAATTTGGCACAGGAATTCATAGCACCCGTATCTACTTGTGCATCTAAAGTATATTGCAGATAACCTTGGACTTTAATATGTACAGAGATTACTAGTCTGTCATCTAAGCTTTTGATTAGATTAGATTCCAATTGTTCTATTTCTGACTCTTCATTGAACATCTCTTTTTCTATCTGTTCATCTCTTTTTGTTCTGAGATAGTTCAATTCTTCTTTCTGTAATTTCAGACTTTTCCATAACTCATGCACTAATGCTCCCTTTTCTCTTATGGTTTCTTCAAGGTGGAAAATAGTATTATCTAAAGATTCTGATTCTGTAGTGGTTTCTTGAATTGGTTCAGAAATCTTGATAATGGATTTTCCTTTACGTTTTTCTTCTGATTCTATGCTAGAAGTTCTGATAAAGTCAGCATCAGTGGGTGTGTAATGGTGAATATTCACCATGCTTGGCTGTTGGAGTTCACTGATTTGAGCAGTGAGGCGAGCCAGCTGGGACTCATAGCGGTCTAAAAGCTGAAATTGTCCAGGAGTCAGGGCAGATATTTTGGATTGTAGGGAAAACTTCTGTTTGAGAAGGGCAGTGGTGTCAATGAATGGAGACATCATTTTGATGTCTAAAAAGTTGAGTGTGTCTTCAATTTGTGATGAGTCTGACTCATGCTCAGAGGTTGGGCTGGAAGGAGTATCATCAGAAAAGTAGTCACTATCCTCTGTGACTGATAGGTATTCACCATCTGAACGACTTTCAACTAGTTCCCATTCAGCTGGATCATAACCATAGAGGAAGAGATCCATGATTTTAGTTTGGAACTTAGTCTTGTGCCGCAGAGGACACTGAGAAGCCCAATGGCCAAGATTTTTGCATATAAAGCAGGAAGTCTGCTTTTCTTTTGCATTCTGGAGCCGACATTTAAAGAAGGCTTTCTTCTTAAATTGACTATTTCTGGAGAATCTCCGAGGATGTTTGCGTTTAAACTGCTTCTTTGAATTAGTACAATCATAACAATTACATCCTTGTTTACAAGAAGACTTTGTTTTCTTCTTCTCGTGACAACCAAAACTTGATGTTTCAGTGAAGACATCACAAACAGAGGAGTCAAACCCTAATTGTTTCTTAATAGACTTATTCATCTTCTTTCGAAGACATTCTTTTTGTAGAGCTGTTATTATTTGCTCTTGCAAACCAGCTTGAGATAACTCAGATATGTCAATTTCTATATCATCCAGTCTTTCTCTAACTAGTTCAGGTATCTTTCCAGGCATAACAGATAGATACTTTCTGAGATAAGCTACATTCTCTGGATCAGGTACCTTATATAAAAGATCTTGCATGGTACAAAAGAATTTAGGGAGCTGGGAAATGTGACATAGCTGTTGATTCATATACAAATCTGCAAAATGATTTGTATCTAATTTAATATCTCCATAAAACTCATGAATAACAACTTTAATAAGCTCTTCTATTGGTTTCTCATGGTTCATTATTTTGAGCTTGCTTTTGGGAGTAACCCTTTCCCACCAAATTCCTAAATTTCCAGTGAATCCCCAAGTCAATCTAAGAGCTAAATCACCCCAAGTAACTTTGTCTTTAAACATCATCTTTTGGGTCTTAGCCCAAGCATTCCATTTTTGGACCATCATCATTATCTCAGTTTTTGATTTACAATTAACATTAGAGACAGGTGCACTCTCTATGTTAGAGGAGGAGAGTGTTGGATTATCATGATCCTATTGGGGTCTCTTAGAAGTACCATACTTTGCATTACACCATTTTTCCCAAGCAGATTTATAAGCAGGGCCCGTTGAAGATTCATCTTCAGATGGTTTCTGTGATTGAGAGGGATCTATATTAGTAGAATTTGCTTCTTCTCCGCCGATAACTTTGAGAGAATGGGCTCTGGTTATTCTGTTTTTCCTAATTTCATCTTCTAATGTAGAAGATTGAGTTTTCACTAACTCTATCTTATTAACAACAATTTGAAGAACTTCAGCTATCCTGGCCAAAGNTATGATTAGGTGCTTCAGCTGCTAGCTGTTTAAGAGTTAGTTGTTTCTGTTCTTCTTTTGGACTAGAAGAACCAAACCATTTGAAGGAGGTGTCCCCTTCTATTTCAGAGATCAAAATTGGGGAGCAAGGCTTCACTTCTTCCTCATATGAATCTTTCAAACTAAAAACAACAGTTTGAATTATTTCTAATTTTTCAAGAATGGTCTCAAGTTGTGACTTCATCTGTTCTTGATTAGATTCTAAGGAATCTATTTCTGCATGCAAACCATTCAGATGAATTTTGGTTTGTACCAATCTTGCGCTATATCGTCAATATTTTGTGCAAGACAAACAGACTAGTAGTTTGCATAATTTTGAAGTCTTACTATGTCTTGAGGAGGATCAACATCTGCCTTTCTGTATTTGATGAAGTCTAGATCTGCTACCATATCATTCTGGAATTTAGGGACATGGTTTCCAGGTCCAAGATTTCTGTATGGTAGCTCAGGCTTCTTATCCCTACCACTTCTAGGCAAAGGGGCATTCATCATTTTGATCATAGGGATGGCTAGACTTTCACATTCAGAGAAGTTAGGATGTTGTCCATTATGTTCTTGTTTAGACTGGTAAGTTCTGAATGTTTTTGGAGCAGATGGATAGTGAGAAATATCTGTAGTATCAGAAGAGGGTTCTTGAGTTGGGAATTGCTTTTTACAGTAGTAACAGTTTTTAGAACCTTTCTGATGGGTTAATAAGTGATCATCTAATTTAGAATTACCTAGGACAGGTCTATATACAGGAGTTTTGCTAGGGGAGGATAAATATCTGGCAGAGGATAATCTCAGATTAGATTTAGGAGTACTTGCAGTAAGGGAGGACATTTGTCTATCCAAATCTTGTATTCTAGTACTCTGAGATCGTCCTATTTTTAGTACATTTCTTCCTACAGAATTTGTCTCAAATTTTAATTCTCGAGGCATAGGGGGTGTGATTCTGGAAGAAATAGGCTCGTACTCTGCAGACCATTCTTCAATTTTTGTAAGTTTAGCAAAACCCGGAGTAAGGGGCGAAACATTGCCGGGGCCAACCACCATGCTTTCAGTAGTAGCGCGTTTGAGGAGTTTAGGATTTAAAGCAGGCATAGTGGTGGAGACGAAGCGTAAGCAAATGGAAGAATGTAATTGGGCAATTTTGGATCCTTCAGCCATATTAAAACTGGAAAACTCTACATAGGCTTGCAGAAGGGTATTGATATAAGGGTCTGTAAGAGAGACTTGAAATCGGGGAAGTGCGGATGACCATACTGGGCCATTATGTAACGGAGCTTGGAATCCGGAAATCAAGGTGTCAGAAAAAGTATTATGTCTAGAATCAATAATACAGGTAAGAACAGAGGTGTCTAGACCAGGTCTAACTAGAGGGTTGATTCCAAACTGAATTAAACCAAGATGGACATATTTGTAGCCATTTTCAAGACCCCAATCAATGTCAGCTTGCTGGATCAAAGGAATCTGATAAATAGATTGTCCAAGAGAGAGAGGAACATTATTGGAACAATATCGGAAAAGAGTAGTAGCACGGAATTTGAACATAGGAAGGTCATAAATTTTAGCAGGCTCAATTTCAGGCATACGCCAGTTTACATCTGGCTCATATTCTTGAGCTATTAGCCTAGTATTATACAGTGCTTTAGAGGAAGACGAAGAAGACTAACTAAGAAAATAAGTATACCATTTAGAGGGTTTATATTTGACATCAACAGATAAATCATAAGAACTCTTTCCATTCTGTGAAGCCATTTGAAACTACTGCAACTTCTGACAGTATACTTAGAGTATTGCAGGTAAGCAAATATATCACGTGGTAAGATCAAACTTACAATGGGAAAAGGACTATGCAGCACCAATGCCTTCTTCGGAAACAAAAGCTGACTTACTGTCCTACAGCAACGCTGGAGACCACTGTCAAGAAGATCACGTCACTCAATACTAAATATTTGCACTTCTCACAATCATATACTTCAGACACAAGGCTCGTTCCAAAGTAGAATCACTTCACAACAATCTTCTTTATATTAATCAACTGATCTCAGAATTACAATATCATGCAGGAGGCATGTATTACAGACTTAACTGATAAGCTATAACTGCACAGAAAAGCAGGGCTTTTAGTCTTATGTCTTCTAATACAAGAAGATTAGACAGACTCCTAGCCAACTGCTCAGGCAGAAACTAGCTTACTGACACAACACTTATGGCTCTGATACCAATTTTACAGAGTAGAACCATATAAGCAAAGATCTTATAATTTACACTTGAAATCGAGATCTCATATTATATATATATATAATTAAAAATTAAAAAACATATATTAACAAATAAATATATTTAATATCTTAATTTATGCATAATCTTAAATAAAGATTAATTACAACTTTTCAACCCATTGCACATCACCTATCCTAAAACAATGGATTCTACTAGTCAAAATTACACACAGATAATAAAATAATTGCATAAAAGAAAGTGCATTCACCTTGATGTTAAAATCACATCATATCATATGTTATCAACTCTCACCAAACCTTGTTATCAACTCTCACCATATCGCGGTATGTGCAAAAAAAAAAAAGATTGTTTTGAAGAAGCTAGCAAGAGGTTTATGGTTTTTATGCTTGGGACATTGATTATGATTGATATTTAATTTTCTTTTATAATGATAATGATATATATCGTTGTGAATAAGAAAGATTTCAAAACTTATTGATTTAAGAAATTAGATATTTTAAAAAATAATAATAAAAGTTTAATATATTTATTATTAATAATAAAACATGTTAAAGTAAATTGTACCAATCTTAACCATTACAAATTTTATTAATTCGAGTTGTTTGTAGTTAGTTTAAGTATCAATTTCATACCAAATTCAATATAGTTAATTCATTTATGTTTATAATATTGAAAAAGTAATTTTAAGTTATGAGTTTAAAATTAATAATAAAAAATAATATTTCAATTTTTTAAGTATTAAAAATTAAATATTATTTTATATTTAAATTTCATAAATATTTTTTAATAAAGTTTAATTTTTTTATTATTATTATTATAGTGAAAAGTTAGAGAGTTGTTTGGAAAAAGCAGGTTGTATTGGTTCGATTGGTATAATCATTATCCTTTTACTTTATGTTAATGATATTTTTCTTATGGCAATGAATCCCTATGATCTCGAGAAGTAACTAATAATGATCAAGGATTTTTGCTCTAGTACAAGTTTTATTATTAACATTCACAAAATGAAGGTTATGATAATTAAATTCAAAATGATCACTTACATTAATTTCATGTCTGACAACAACAACTTGGATGAAGTGACTTCATACAAATATCTCAGAATCGATCTTCATCACAAGCTTAACTCATGAACTATCGCATTGAGAAAATGATAAATGGAAGGTGGAAAGCGTATTATGTACTTGAAAACAATTGTAAAACAATGGACCTTTGGCTATGGGATAAAAAGAAACTTCTCTTTGAGACTCTAGTAACTCATGTTATCTTATATGGTTGTGAAGTTTGGGGCTGTGACATATTTAAAGAATTATGGAGAAAGATAGAGCAAATCCAAAAGTGTTTTATAACATATAATCTCAAAATTAAAGGCAATACACCCTATCTTATCATCCTCTTAAAAGTGAGTCCTTTCCCCATTGAGAGCGTGGCTATAATTTTGTACCTAATGTACAAGAACAAGATAAACAACATGGAAGACAAGAGACTTCCTAAGACTACCTCAAACTCCAGTCAAAACCACTTGCAACTCAAGCAAGGGTGGCATAAAGATGCCAAGTCTTAGCTAAATCATTGGGGAATAAAGGAGGAGGTCACTGATAATATTAAAAATATATTTACAACTAAATTTAAGGAGAAATTATGGAGAGGTAAAGAATTAGAGGATAAAATAAAATTAAGATACTATAAGGAGGTGATCAACCCTAATCTAGAAGATCAAAAGTAACTCTATGTTTTGACCAGTGTAAAGAAGAAAATCAACATTACTAAAATAAGAACAAATTCTGACGAACTCCATAGTGAAACAAGGTGTTGAACAATTCCTAAAACATTGTGGATTGAAAGAAGTTGTCATCTTTGTGGCATTAAGATGGTCGAAGATGAAAATCACTTTCTGTTAGAATGTCCCATGTACACCCACATTAAATCACAATTTCAAAATATTTGTTATGATAATGGCCTTCCTAACATTTTAACTCATCAAAATTATGGTGATTTAGGAGCACTCCTCTTAAGGCTTTTCGAGCATAGAAATAAAATTTTAAACCAAAC